>WNWK01018382.1:0-40085 GCA_009830355.1 Cherax destructor
TGTTCATTAAATTGTGTATTATTTAATGTCAAAAGTTCTAAAAATATTTTATTTTACTACTTTTGGAAGTATGGAACGGATTAATTTTATTTCCATTATTTCTTATGGGGAAAATTTATTCGGATAACGATAAATTCGGTTACAGATACACCCTCTCTGACGGATTAATATCGCTAACCGAGGTACCACTGTATATGATTACAGAGTACAAATAGGCCTATATAGGGAAAATCAATGACACTATATGATAAACTACGATAAATCGATAATTTTATTTATGATGTTTTGGGAAAACTCTTAATTGACCTGGCATCACTATGACCAGTCATCAGTGACATAACATCCTGTGTCTGCTGCACCGCCAATGAATGAGTTTGATGTATATGTGGCTGGGTTAAACAGACAAAGGGTCAGGTAATTATCATATTTTGAGCTTTACTTTTGCTTATTGGTGATATCAATCATGTTCATGAATCAAGATATATGAACGGGTGAGAACTGATTCATGAAATGTTGAAATAACCGTGGTACGTAAGAACATAAGAATGGAGGAACACTGCAGAAGCCCTACTGGCCCATACAAGGCAGGTCCTTATCAAAACCACCCCTACCCAAGAATTTAGTACTCCAGTGCCCATGACACCAATCAAACCCAGCCCCTCCCACTCAATCTCCAATCTCTTTTTAAAGTTACCCAAGGTCCTAGCCTCGATCATCCTACTCGGAAGATTGTTCCACGCATCCACAACACTGTTCAAAAACCAGTACTTACTGACGTCCTTCTTAAATCTAAATTTATCCAGCTTAAATCCATTATTTCTGGTTCTCATATGAGGAACTGTGTCGAAGGCCTTCCTGCAGTCAAGGAAAATGCAGTCAACCCACACTTCTCTCTCTTGTATTACCTCTGTTACTTTATCATAGAACTCCAGGAGGTTTGTTACACAGGATTTGCCTTCCCTGAATCCGTATGCGTGTGTGTGTGTGTGTGTGTACTTGGTTCGGCATCCTCAGTACTTTATTAATATCACCTTTGTTTATGCTACCCAAGCCATAGCTTTTGTAACCTTTTATCATGTACCTGGTGACTTTTCCACCACATGTATAACTACTAATACTACCTCTACTTGTACTACACCTCACTCAAAGCCTATATATACCCTCTGTGTCCATGTATTGTTTGTATCGGCTTGACAAAGTTCCTGGAAAGTGAAATATTGCCCCTCTCTACTTTGTATTGGACTAAAGAAGCCACTGTGTGGTGAAACGTTTCCTTAATAAAGGCTCCCACATGTTGCATAAGTGTCTCAATCTTCAACTTGGCGCTACACGGAGAAACCAAAACCTGTATCTGAGTGGTTAACATTAACATCAAGGAAAGGAAGCAAGGAATTAGATTCCCATTGAAGATTGAAACACTTATGTAACATACGGAATCTTTATTAAGGAAACGTTTCACCACACAGTGGCTTCATCAGTCCAATACAAAGTAAAAATAGGTATGGAGAGGAGTTTGAGGTAATCAGTCCCTCAGCCTGGATTACCTCAAACTCCTCCTCTCCGTACCCATTTCTACTTTGTATTGGACTGATGAATCCACTGTGTGGCGAAACGTTTCCTAAATAAAGATTCCCATATGTTGCATAAGTGTCTCAATCTTCAACTTGACGGTTTTCAAAACCATTTATCACATTAGATTCCATTTCAGCTTTAAACTTAATGGAAGGGGCAAGATTATTAAGGGCATCAAGAAATGGTTGAAAGAGACTAGTCATGAGGTCAAAGAGCAAAGATGTCATCTACATACACAACTTTCTTTGTATGAATCTTAGTTGTGGCTTTGTCTCTGTAGATGCCTTCCTTTCCCATTACATTGTAAAATGCTCCAAACTTCAGAACACCCGTGACTTAACCCGATTCTTTATTCCCCCTTCTCCCTCTTCCCCTTTCCTCTTTATCCTTTGGGTGTTCTTTCTTCTGCCTTGGGTATTTGGTCCATTATTATTATTTTCCCCCCTCTGTGTTCTTGTTCCTACCCTTTGTGGGCCCCAAGCTTCCTTGTGGGCCCCTAGCTCCCTTGCAGTGCTCCTCTTTCTTAGACTTTGATTCGCTCCACTATACTACTACTACTACCTCTCTTGTCCCGTCCCTGTCTGCTGGCCTATACAGTAGGGCCCCACTTATACGGCAGGTTAGGTTCCAGGCTAGTGCCTTAAAGCAGACATCGCCGAAAAGCAGAACGCCATTTTTTTCCACTTCTAAATGCATATAAATGCCAGACAACAAGCTTACATTAACTTATATTAAGTTAGCAATAGCACTAGGCATTAAAAAACACAATAAAAAGTAAGATACACACAGAGTACACTTATTACTTACCTTAAAGTATTAACATTGGCTTAAAAATAGTCTGTGAACCAATTTATGAAAAGATCAGTAGTCATCCAAGCTTTTGAATTGGATTTATAATAAACAGGGAGGCTACATTTTGCATAGTTCTTTAGGGCCCTAGGATTCTCTGAGTGATAAATTATCATAGGTTTTAACTTGCAATCCCCAGCAGCACTAGCTTCTAGCAAGAGTGTTAGTTGAAGACTCAGATGAGTCAAAGGGATATTAGGAAGCATTTCTTCAGCTATAGAGTAGTCAGGAAGTGTAATAGTCTGGCAAGTGATGTAGTGGAGGCAGGAACCATACACAGCTTTAAGACGAGGTATGATAAAGATCATGGAGCAGGGAGAGAGAGGACCTAGTAGCAGTCAGTGAAGAGGCGGGGCCAGGAGCTAAGTCTCGACCCCTGCAACCACAATTAGGTGAGTACACTCTTGGGTTATCCTGGGTTCTCTACACATATGCTGCTATATGTAACTGTATTTGATGGCTATCTCAGCGATCAACATATACCTTGTTAGTAAGTTCATTCAGGTATACACAAATACAGTTACATAGATTATCATACATAGCAAATATGCATAGACAACCCAGGATAACCCAAAAAAGTCAGTTCACTGAGTTTAATCATTTCTAACTTGGCACTTAAAGTAAGAGGCTTACGACTCCTCTTTTTATCACAACTAAGCTTAGACGCCATAGTCAATGAGAGCCAACTAGTAAACGAAAGAGTAAACGAGAGAGAGAACGAGATACGGTGTTTAGACAAGGTAAAAAAACAAACTGAACAGGTAGTGGGCGATCACTCGGTCAGGCGAAATGAATGCGATTAATACGTGTCCACTTTTAGTTCATTCACATACGTTTGTATGAGTTTGTAAGACTTTTACCTCAAAATAATTTTTTTTATTATAATAATAATTACCTCACAATACAAATACTCTTACATTGTGTACAAGTTAGTACAAAATAAACAAACAGCAACACTCCCATTCTCATGCAACACACTATTTTTAGAGTTAATGATAGTGTTACCATTATTATTATCATAATAAAAAAGACTTGCTAAACCCACAAGGGTCGTGAATAACTATATATAGAGTGAAGGCATATGAAAGGAATATTTTTCTACAGTTATCCCTCAATGTTTGATTAGAGAAAACGTAATTCTTCCGACTTCTACAAAGTCGTTTGGTAAACAAATATCATATTTGTCAATTTTTATTCTGTGGGTGTATGTATCATGTTTATATGCTATGTAACGTGTTTTTTTAAATTATTTTGAAGAAAATATCATAGATGAATTAATGAAAATGTCTATATTAACGTAAAATAAGACATTTAATGTGCCCAAGAGTGATTTATTATTAATATTACGTAATGTTTTCCCTCCGCCCGGCATCACCATAGCATATAAACAGCATGTTTATATACTATGTAACATGTTTCTTATATAATTTTGAAGAAAAAATCATAGATGGATTAATGAAAATGTCTATATTAACGTAAAATAAGACATTTAATGTGCCCAAGAGTGATTATTATTAGTATTACGTAATGTTTTCCCTCCGCCCGGTAACACCATAGCATATAAACAGCATGTTTATATGCTATGTAACATGTTTCTTATATAATTTTGAAGAAAAAATCATAGATGGATTAATGAAAATGTCTATATTAACGTAAAATAAGACATTTAATGTGCCCAAGAGTGATTATTATTAGTATTACGTAATGTTTTCCCTCCGCCCGGCAACACCATAGCATATAAACAGCATGTTTATATGCTATGTAACGTGTTTCTCATATAATTTTGAAGAATATATCATAGATGGATTAATGAAAATGTCTATATTGACGTAAAATTGGACATTTAATGTGCCCAAGAGTGATGATTACATAATAGAGAGATGTGCTCACGGAAAATGTAAACAAACCGGGTGGCGCGCGCCGTATCTGAAAGACGCTCGCTGTATACAAAAGTTTTGGTCATAATTTGAACTCGCCGTATGAACGGAACGCCGAAAGACGAAACGCCGAAAAGCGGGACCCTACTGTATATACTCCTTCCTCTGCTTTTTGTTAGTATGACTTTGTAAATGGTCCAAGTCAGACTAAAACGTCGTGGTAAGCTCCTCTCTCCTGTGTGCAGGTTGTGTATTGCTCCAGTCACGGTACTGTGCCTTTTTGTTATTTATTGATATCCGTTTTAACCATGCATTGTTGTTAAAAATCCTTGTGGGCTAAAGCCTATAGGGCCAGGAGGCTTACCAAATAATATGGTACACATTAGTATTACAGTAGACCGCCATTTAACATGAGTTTATTTGGCACGATTTGGGTATAGCACGATTGAAGAATTGCGGCACAATTTTATGTAACAAGTCATAAAATTAACCCTTAAACGGTCCAAACGTATATATACGTTAGTACTACTACTGCCCCAAACGTATATTTACGTTTTATTTTTCCTGCCTCCAAATTTGGCATGATTGGCCTGAGATGCCTGGTCAGCATAGAATGGGTCTTAACACTCGGTGTGCGCCATATTAAAAAAATCTGGGACCACTTAGTACCTTGTGGCAGCACCAGTTAAATTGAGCGCCAGCTAGAGCAAACACTGTGGCAAACACCAAGGATTCACTGATGTCATGTCATATTAACACTCCCCTTTGAAGTGGAAAGTGATGTCGGCAGGCTAGCAGGCCAGCTGGCTGCCTGCCTGCCTGGCCACCTGGCTGGCAAGCAGCTGGTTGGCCACCTGGCTGGCCAGCAGCTGGCTGGGTACCTGATTGGCTGTCTATCTCTGTCTGTCTGTCTGTATCTATCTGTCTCTATCTCACAGGAACACATACGTAAATACAATTATACATAGTGTAAATTACCTAAGATAACTAAAAACAATCAATACAAAGTGATATAATGTGCTTGTGATCTGCGTAATACCAGTTGGTTCATGAGCTACTCTCTGAGACAAGCAGACAGAAAGGAGACGACACACAGGCAGACAGAAAGACACACAGACAGACAGGTTTGCCTAACAAATAAGGGGAAGCAGTGTAAGCTCGTCAAATGTCATCACTGTACAGTGGAACCCCGGTTAACGAAAAAAATTCATTGCAGAAGCCTGCTCAAGTCCCATTACCGAACGAATTTACTTCCTTAAGAAAAAATGTCATTTACGTTAGTCTATTTCAGATCCCCAAAAATACACTTCCACAAGCACTTACAATATTATACTTACATACTTGCACGATTTCCGGGGTGTTCGTTAACCGGGGTTCCACTGTATTTATTGGACTGATAAGAAGAGATAAGACTACCCCTCACCCCTCGTCAAATGTCACCAGTCATCATTAGTGGAGATCAGATGAGATAAGGCAGTGACACATATCTTACATAATGGCTTCAAGGGAACATTATTATTATTATTATTATTATTATTACCATTATGCACTATCATTATTATTATTATTATTATTATCATTATTATTCACTATCATTATTATTATTATTATTTTTATGCACTATCATTATTATTATTATTTGAGTACAATTTCAGTACCTAATATTACTGTCAGAACAAAGATTGGCTATGAAATCACAAGAACTACTATAAATTGTAATTATCAGAACATAAAAATTATATAAAAATAATAAAAAGGAAGAGAAAAAAAGGTATATCGGCAACAATTCTGCAAGCGGCAGGGCTCCTGTTGCTGTCAGGTGAGCATCCAGTGCCAACTTCTCTGCCTCATATCTCGGTAACTACTCACCCTAATTGTTTTTTTTTTATCCGATAACACTTAAAAAAATGTGTTCTTTATTTCTATAAAAAAACTATTTTTTTTTTTAAAAACATTCGGGGCACTGGGCGTGCGAACGTATATATACGTTTGGACCGTTTAAGGGTTAATTTAACATGGTTCAGTTTGCAGGAAAAAAAAAAATCCCTTTTCCTCAAGCGGCCGCCTTGTTGTGGATCAGCTGGGGAGACCTCCCTCCACCCCAGCCACCCCTCGACACCACCCCACCATCCCAGCATTCATACTTCATACGTGTACAGTCCAACTTCTCTGCTACAAGCTTATGATTGTGAATTGTGTTTTGATCTTTTAATTACTATATCTTGTATCTGCCAAGCAATCATGACACCCAATAGGCATACCAGTGTTGCTCAAAGTGGCAAGAAAAAGTATAAGCATTAAGTCTTAGAATTAACGAAGAAAACAAAGATTTGTATTAGACAAGACATAACCTGTGGCCGTAATGAAGTGTTACTTTGTACACGTAAAAAGAGGTAAACATAAGTTTGTGTGACTGACTGAATGACTGACTTACTGAATGACTGAATGACTTGACTGACTTACTGAATGACCTGACTGACTTACTGAATGACCTGACTGACTTACTGAATGACTTGACTGACTTACTGAATGACTTTGACTTACTGAATGACTTGAGACTAAATGACTTGAAGTTAGACACTCAGTACAACCATCGACTTCAGTACCAGAACCTCTACCATCCACCTCAGCCCAGTAGGGCCACAGCATAACTCTTCACTCTCTTCACAATAATCCACAAACACCAGCACCCACAATTTAAAGTAAGAAATACTATTATTTCTGTTACATTTGTAGTCTTAAGCAGTAAAAACAACATAATACATCACAACAATGAACTACAATTACATATTCACTTTTATTTTTGTAAGATGTGGAGTCCTAAAAAGAGTTGTTTGGCTTTTTTGAGGCTCTCAGGAGTGTAACCCTATTTTTCCCATAAGTTCTTCAGTTCATTTAACATGATTTTACCTAACACAGCATTTTCAGGAACGTAACTACAGTGTTAAATGACGGTCAACTGCACATCCATAATGACCATTATTATTATTTTGCCAATTCATTGGAAAGTAGGCTAATTTTTTTCTGCTTTGCCCTCAGTCTGGTTAGAGTCTGAGTTAAATATCCAAATTAGGTACTATTGAAAAAATTAATGCAATCATGAAACAACAGTTATTATTTGCTATTTCATTCAAACCTAACCCACTTATTTCCTTTCCTAACTTCATTTCATCCTCAGTAGGATAATACAATTGGCACCATTTATTTGTTTGTTAACGTTAAAAATTACGGAATATTCAGTAGTTCCAAAACGGTGAATCTGACATTCTTTTTTCAGATCATTGATATAATATCATGCCTCATGGAGTGCATAAATCGAAGAGGCCTAGTGGATATCAACAAAGGAAGGCAAAAAATGAAAAAGTTCAGCTAATGCGAAAAATGGCTGGGTCTATGGTTCAATATCTCAAGAAACCCAATAATGGCCAGAGTTCATCAAATGACTTTAGTCATGATCCTACTGATAACACTGATGTCAATTCTGACTCCGACAATGGTAATATAAGTGAGAGGAATGAAGGGAATGAGAGTCTGAGAGAGTTAGCATCGATGTGTGACGTTTCTTCTTGGAAAATTCCAGTTCCAGACTATTCCTGGATTGAAATCATCAAAAGAGGTAGTTATGTTTATCAGAACAAGGATGGCCCTTTTTGTCTTACAAAGAGGAAAAATACAAAAGGCGATGAACGTCGGCTTTCTAAAGAATGGTTCTACAAACAGATGCCGAATTGTGAGAAAGTTTTGCGATCATGGATGGTGTACTCGCCAGTCAGTGGGAAATTATACTGTTACTGCTGTAGATTGTTTACCTCTAGTGTTACAAGTATAACAACAAAATTTGTGACCGGGTTTCAAATATGGTGGAAGCTGAATCCAAAAGTACACAATCATGAAACTTCTGATGAACACCTACGTTGCCTCGAGAATTGGAAAACCATGGCAGCCGGTCTAAGGGTGAACAAAACCATAGATGCAGAAATAATTGTTTCAATGGAAATCCAGAAGAAAAGGTGGAAGGATATATTGTACAGGTTGCTCGATATTACACTGTTTCTGGCTAAGCAGAACCTAGCATTTCGTGGCCACAGGGAGGACGAATTCTCATCAAATAGAGGAAACTTTCTTGAGATAGTTGAATTGATGGCTAAGTATGATCCTGTGATAAAAGAGCACCTAATGAAACTGAAGTGCAGCTCAAGTGAACACAGGTCATCACGTTTCGTATCTCTCACCATCAACTCAAAATGAGTTTTTAAGTGTTCTGGCAAATCGAGTCAAAGAGAAGCTTGTTACTGATATCAACACAGCTGTATACTACAGCATTATGTTTGACAGTACACCAGATACGTCACACACTGACCAAATGTCAGAAGTTATCAGGTATGTGCAAATGGAGGATGGAAGAGTTCAAGTGAAGGAAGTTTTTCTTGTTTTTTTTCCCTTTGAAGGGCAAAAAGCTGCTGATATCAGTTCTGATATCCTGAAAAAGCTGAAAAATGATGGACTGGACTTCATGCTGTGCCGTGCTCAAGGATATGACAATGCTGCCACCATGGCCGGGGTCCATGGAGGTGTACAAGCCATTCTCAAGGAAAAGAACAAGAAGGCAATTTTCAGTGGTTGTGTGAACCATTCATTGAACTTGTGTTGTCAGCATTCTTTTGCCAAGAATTCATCATGTGTGAAATTTTTTGAGTCTTGAGTCAGCGTACACATTCTTTGCCTCCTCCACCCATCGATGGGATGTATTAATTGACCATACTTAAGTCTCTGAAAAGATTATCAACAACAAGATGGAGTTCTCCTTACAGTGCAGGGAAACCAGTAGCGGAATCATTCGAGAAATTTGTGGCAGCGACTGAAGCTCTTTGCGATCTACAGGAAAATTTGGATACAAGAGGAGCAGCACAATGTCTTCTCCCTGCTGTGTGCGATTTCACATTGTTGTGTTATCTGTATTTCTGGTGCGACATACTTCGGGAGGTTCAGCTTGCACAGCAGTACTTGCAAACTAAGGATTTAACTCTTGACAAAGTGGTGGTGAAGCTAGAGGCACTGCTATTATTTATGAATGAAGGGCGAGATCGCATAGTGGAGAATTCAATACAACAGGCACTTTTGAAATGTGAGGAGTATGGATTTCCACAGAGAGAAGAATCAGGTTAAAGATAAGGATGGCAGGAGAGGAGGCAAGAGATTCTGGACTCACTCTACAGGAAGAAAACAAGAGGGCGATGTTGGAGTGCATCGATCGTTTTCATAATGAACTCGAGATGCGATCAAAAGCAATCAAGAATGTGGCAGCCATGTTTGGGGTCATTCAAACGAAGAATCTTGTGCAAGTTACTGAAGAAGAATTGGAGGTGATGGCTTCAAGACTCACTGATTTCTATAATGAAATATGCAAGAATGAGCTCATGCTTGAAATACCAAGACTAAGGAGGCACCTGCAAGCTGCGGATGGTGATCTTGAAAAAGCTAAGCACTGGACTGCACTAAATGCACTAACATTCATAGCTGAATGGGATTTCATTGAATCTCTTCCAACTCTCACACTCTGCCTGAGGTTGTTCCTTACTGTATGTGTTTCTGTGGCTTCTTGTGAAAGGAGTTTCTCGAAGATGAAGCTGATTAAAAACTATTTACGGTCCACAATGAGTCAATCCAGAATCTCTGACTTAGCAATGTTATCCATAGAAAATGGGTCAGTTGACAGCATTGATTTTGATGATGTGATAGATGATTTTGCAGGATTGAAGGCAAGGAAATGTAAGATCTGATTCATTGAGATGTTACCTGTATTCAAGGTCAAATCGAAACTAGTGTTTCTCTGATATTGCAATGTTTTTCTTTAATAGGTAGTAGGTTGGTAGACAGCAACCACCCAGAGAGGTACTACCGTCCTACCAAATGAGTGTGAAACACAAGCCTGTAATTGTTTTGCATGATGGTAGGATTGCTGGTCTCTTTTTCTGTCTCATAAACATGCAAGGTTGCAGGTATGTCTTACTACTTCTACTTACATTTAGGTAACACTACACATGCATGTACAAGCATATATATACTAACCCCTCTGGGTTTTTCTTCTATTTTTCTTCCTAGTTCTTGTTCTTTTTTATTTCTGCTATCTCCATGGGGAAGTGGAATAGAATTCTTCCTCCATAAGCTATGCATGTCGTAAGAAGCAACTAAATGCCGGGAGCAATGGGCTAGTAACCTCTTCTCCTGTATAAATTACTAAAAAGAAGACAAGGAAAAACTTCATAAAATTGGGATGTTTGAATGTGCGTGGATGTAGTGCGGATGATAAGAAAGAGATGACTAACTGTTTCTATAACATTTACATTATAATGACCACGTAAACTGTAACTGCAATGCAATTAATTGTTTTAAATTGTTTTTGTTTTGTTTTTCAACAAGTCGGCCGTCTCCCACCGAGGCAGGGTGACCCAAAAAGAAAGAAAATCCCCCAAGAGAAAATACTTTCATCATCATTCAACACTTTCACCACACTCATACATAATCACTGTCTTTGCAGAGGAGCTCAGATACGACAGTTGAGAATAGTCCCTCCCAGCTGTCACTATCCCAGACCCCTCCTTTAGAGTGCAGGCATTGTACTTCCCATTTCCAAAACTCAAGTCCAACTAAATCAATTAACTGGTTTCCCTGAATCCCTTCACAAAATGTTACCCTGCTCACACTCCAACAGATCGTCATGTCCCAAAAACCATTCGTCTCCATTCACTCCTATCTAACACGGTCACACATGCTTGCTGGAAGTCCAAGCCCCTCGCCCACAAAACCTCCTTTACCCCTTCCCTCCAACCTTTTCTAGGATGTCCCCTACAGATTTATACGCTCTCCAAGTCATTCTACTTTGATCCATTCTCTCTAAATGACCAAACCACCTCAACAACCCCTCTTCAGCCCTCTGACAAATACTTTTAGTAACTCCACACCTTCTCCTAATTTCCACATTCCAAATTTTCTGCATAATATTTACACCACCTTAGACAGGACATCTCCACTGCCTCCAGCCTCCTCCTCGCTGCAGCATTTGCAACCCATGCTTCACACCCATATAAGAGTGATGGTACCACTATACTTTCGTACATTCCCTTCTTTGCCTCCATGGATAACATTTTTTGTCTCCACAGATACCTCAATGCACCACTCTCCTTTTTTCCTTCATCAATTCTATGGTTAACCTCATCCTTCATAAACCCATCCGCTGACACGTCAACTCCCAAATATCTGAAAACATTTACTTCTTCCATAATCCCTCTCTCCAATGTGATATCCAATTTTTCTTTATTTAAATCGTTTGATACCCTCATCACCTTACTCTTATCTATGTTCACTTTTAACTTTCTACCTTTACACACTCTCCCAAAATCGTCCACTAACCTTTGCAACTTTTCTTTAGAATCTCCCATAAGCACAGTATCATCAGCAAAAAGTAACTGTGTCAACTCCCATTTTGCATTTAATTCTCCATAATTTAATCCCACCCCTCTTCCCAACACCCTAGCTTTTACTTCTTTTACAACCCCATCTATAAATATATTAAACAACCATGGTGATGACATTACACATCCCTGTCTAAGACCTACTTTTACCGGGAAGTAATCTCCTCTCTCCTACACACCCTAACCTGAGCCTCACTATCCTCATAAAAACTCTTTACAGCCTTCAGTAACTTACTACCTATTCCATACACTTGCAACATTTGCCACATTGCTCCCCTATCCACTCTATCATATGCCTTTTCTAAATCCATAAATGCAATAAAAACTTCTCTACCTTTATCTAAATACTGTTCACATATATGCTTCACTGTAAACACTTGATCTACACATCCCCTACCCACTCTAAAGCCTCCTTGCTCATCTGCAATCCTACTCTCTGTCTTACCTCTAATTCTTTCAATAATAACCCTGCCATACACTTTACCTGGTATACTCAGTAAACTTATTCCCCTATAATTTTTACACTCTCTTTTATCCCCCTTCCCTTTATATAAAGGAACTATACATGCTCTCTGCCAATCCCTAGGTACCTTCCCCTCTTTCATACATTTATTAAACAAAAATACCAACCACTCCAGCACTATATCTCCCCCTGCTTTTAACATTTCTGTCATGATCCCGTCAGTTCCAGCTGCTTTACCCCCTTTCATTCTACGTAATGCCTCACGCACCTCCCCCACACTCACATCCTGCTCTTCTTCACTCCTAAACGATGTTGTACCTCCCTGGCCAGTACATGAAATTACCACCTCCCTTTTTTCATCAACATTTAAAAGTTCCTCAACATATTCCCGCCATCTACCCAATACCTCCAGCTCCCCATTTACTAACTCCCCTACTCTGTTTTTAACTGACAAATCCATTTGTTCCCTAGGCTTTCTTACCTTGTTTATCTCACTCCAAAAAATTTTCTCGTTTTCAGCAAAATTTCTTGACAGAGATAACAAAAAAGGCACAATACCGTGACTGGAACAATACACACACAACCCGCACATAGTGTGACTTTGTAAATGGTCCAAGTCGGTCCGAAACGTCGTCGTAAGCTCCTCCCTTTTATATGTGCTGGTTGTGTGTGTATTCTTGACAGAGCCTCTCCCATTCTTTCATCCGCTCTTCTTTTGCACTCTCTCACCACTCTCTTCACCTTTCTTTTACTCTCCATATATTCTGCTCTTCTATTAACACTTCTGTTTTGTAAAAACCTCTCATAAGCTACTTTTTTCTCTTTTATCACACCCTTTACTTCTTCATTCCACCACTCACTCCTCTTTCCTCCTGCACCCACCCTCCTATAGCCACAAACTTCTGCCCCACATTCTAATACTGCATTTTTAAAACTATCCCAACTCTCTTCAACCCCCCCACTACTCATACTTGCACTATCCCACCTTTCTGCCAATAGTTGCTTATATCTCACCCTAACTTCCTCCTTCCTTAGTTTATACACTTTTACCTCTCTCTTACTTGCTGTTGCCATTTTCTTTTTGTCCCATCTACCTTTTACTCTAACTGTAGCTACAACCAAATAATGATCTGATATATCTGTTGCCCCTCTATAAACATGTACATCCTGAAGCCTACCCATTAACTTTTTATCCACCAATACATAATCCAACAAACTACTTTCCTTACGTGCTATATCATACCTTGTATATTTATTTATCCTCTTTTTCATAAAATATGTATTACTTATTACCAAACCTCTTTCTACACATAGCTCAATTAATGGTTCCCCATTTACATTTACCCCTGGCACCCCAAATTTACCAACTACTCCCTCCACAACATTTTTACCCACTTTAGCATTAAGATCCCCAACCACAATTACTCTCTCACTTGGTTCAAAACTCCCTACACACTCACTCAACATTTCCCAAAATCTCTCTCTCTCCTCTACACTTCTCTCTTCTCCAGGTGCATAAACACTTACTATAACCCACTTTTCACATCCAACCTTTATTTTACTCCACATAATCCTTGAATTTATACATTTATATTCCTTCTTTACCTGCCATAACTGATTATTCAACATTATTGCCACTCCTTCTTTAGCTCTAACTCTATTTGAAACCCCTCACCTAATCCCATTTATTTCTCCCCACTGAAACTCTCCTACCCCCTTCAGCTTTGTCTCACTTAAAGCCAGGACATCCAGCTTCTTTTCATTCATAACATCTACAATCATCTCTTTCTTATCATTCGCACAACATCCACGCACATTCAAACATCCCACTTTGACGGTTTTCTTCTTTTACTTTTTAGTAAGCTATACAGGAAAAGGGGTTGTCTCACTCAATTAGTTGCATTGCTACAATTAATAAATTATTATGTTCAACTTATATTCAAACTTTATAACTTAGATACACAATTATACTTATTTTATAAATTATCAACCATAATTTTTTACCATGTAGTCTACTATTAAATAGTCCTAAGAATGCCCGCAATGCACAGCATATTAGGGGCTTTTGGCATGTACATCTCATTTATACATATGTATCATGTATCATGTCTACCTATGTATCATTGTACCATGTCTAAATAAACTATTATTATTATTATTATTATTATTATTATTATTATTATTATTATTATTATTATTATTATATATATTATTATATTATTATTGCTAATGTTATGAATGAAAAGAAATTGGATGTCCTGGCCCTAAGCGAAACAAAGCTGAAGGGGGTAGGCAAGTTTGAGTGGGGAGAAATAAATGGGATTAAGTCAGGAGTATCTGAGAGAGTTAGAGCTAAGGAATGGGTAGCAATAATGTTGAAGGATCAGTTATGGAGAGAGAAGAGGGAACATAAATGTATAAATTCAAGGATTATGTGGATCAAAATAAGGGTCGGATGTGAAAAGTGGGTCATAATAAGTGTGTATGCACCTGGAGAAGAGAGGATTGTAGAGGAGAGAGAGATTTTGGAAGATGTTAAGCGAGTGTGTAGGAACTTTTGACCCAAGTGAGAGAGTAATCATGGTAGGGGACCTAAACGCTAAAGTAGGAGAAGCGTTTAGAGAGGGGGTGGTAGGTAAGTTTGGGGTACCAGGTGTAAATGATAATGGGGAGCAATTGATTGAACTTTGTATATTAAGGGGTTTGGTTATAGGTAACATATATTTTCAGAACTCCATGGGGAAGTGGAATAGAATTCTTCCTCCGTAAGCCATGCGTGTCGTAAGAGGCGACTAAAATGCCGGGAGCAAGGGGCTAGTAACCCCTTCTCCTGTATATATTACTAAATGTAAAAGGAGAAACTTTCGTTTTTCCTTTTGGGCCACCCTGCCTCGGTGGGAAATGGCCGACGTGTTGAAAGAAAGAAAGAAGATATTTTCAGAAAAAGAGGATAAATAAGTATACAAGATATGATGAAGGGCAAAATCACAGTACAGTGGTCCCTCGGTTTTCGCCGAAAATTCGTTCCAGAATGCTGCTCAAGTCCCATTACCAAACGAATTTACTTCCTTAAGAAATAATGTCATGTAGGTTAGTCTATTTCAGACCCCCAAAAATACACTTGCAACAACACTTACGAAAATACACTTACATAAATGTTCAAGTTTAGAGATGCACGAAAACCGAGGGACCACTGTAGTTTGTTGGACTACATATTGGTAGATAAAAGACTGTTGGGTAGACTCCAGGATGTACATGTTTATAGAGGGGCCACAGATATATCAGATCACTTTTTAGTTGTAGCTACAGTGAGAGTAAAAGGTAGATGGGATACAAGGAGAATGGAAACAGCAAGTAAGAGAGAAGTGAAGATTTATAAACTAAAGGCGGAGGCGGTTAGGGTAAGATATAAACAACTGTTGGAGGACAGATGGGCTACTGAGAGTATAATCAGTGGGGTAGAAGTTTAAGAATATAGTGCTAGAGTGTTCAGTAGAAGTTTGCGGTTACAGGAAAGTGGGTGCGGGAGGGAAGAAGAGCGATTGGTGGAATGATCATGTAAAGAGAGTAGTAAGAGAGAAAAAGTTAGCATATGAGAGGTTTTTACAAAGTAGAAGTGATGCAAGGAGGGAGGAGTATATGGAGAGAAAAAGAGAGGTTAAGAGAGTGGTAAAGCAGTGGTAAAAAGAGAGCAAATGAGAGGGTGGGTGAGATGTTATCAACAAATTTTGTTGAAAATAAGAAAAAGTTTTGGAGTGAGATTAACAAGTTGAGAAAACCTAGAGAAAGAATGGATTTGTCAGTTAAAAATTGGAGAGGAGAGTTATTAAATGGAGAGTTAGAGGTATCGGGAAAATGGAGGGAATATTTTGAGGAATTGTTAAATGTTGATGATGATAGGGAAGCTGTGATTTCGTATATAGGGCAAGGAGGAAAAACATCTTATAGGAGTGAGGAAGAACCAGTTGTGAGTGTGGGGAAAGTTCGTGAGGCAATGAGTAGAATGAAAGGGGGTAAAGCAGCTGGGATTGATGGGATAAAAATAGAAATGTTAAAGGCAGGTGGGGATATAGTTTTAGAGTGGTTAGTGTTTTTATTTAATAAATGCATGGAAGAGGGTAAGGTACCTAGGGATTGGCAGAGAGCATGCATAATTCCTTAGTATAAAGAGAAAGGGGACAAAAGAGTGTAAAAATTATAGGGGAATAAGTCTGTTGAGTTTCTCCATGGGGAAGTGGAACAGAATTCTTCCTCCATAAGCCATGCATGTCGTAAGAGGTGACTAAAATGCCGGGAGCATGGGGCTAGTAACCCCTTCTCCTGTATACATTACTAAACTTAAAAAGAGAAACTTTCGTTTTTCTTTTTGGGCCACCCTGCCTCGGTGGGATACGACCGGTTTGTTGAAAAAAGAAGTCTGTTGAGTATACCTGGTAAAGTGTATGTTAGAGTTATTATTGAAAGAATTAGGAGTAAGACAGAGAGCAGGATAGCAGATGAACTAGGAGGCTTAAGGAAGGGTAGGGGGGTGTAGACCAAGTGTTTGCAGTGAAACCTACAGGTGAACAATATTTAGATAAAGGTAAAGAGGTGTTTGTGGCATTTATGGATTTGGAAAAGGCATATGATAGGCATATGGTGGATGAGTTTGGTAGGGTATGTAAAAGAAGGAAATTAAAAGTGAATATAGGAAAGAGTAAGGTGATGAGGATAACAAAAAAATTAGATAATGGAAGATTGGATATCAGATTGGAGGGAGAGAGTATGGAGGAGGTGAATGTGTTCAGATATTTGGGAGTGGATGTGTCAGCAGATGGGTATATGAAGGATGAGGTGAATCATAGAATTAACGAGGGGAAAAAGGCGAGTGGTGCACTGAGGAGCTTGTCGAGACAGAGAACTTTATCCATGAAAGCAAAGAGGGGAAAGTATGAGAGTATAGTTATACCAACACTCTTGTATGGGTGTGAGACATGGGTTGTGAATGTTGCAACAAGGAGAAGGCTGGAGGCAGTGGAGATGTCGTGCCTGAGGGAAATGTGTGGTGTGAATATAATGCAGAGAATCCGTAGTTTGGAGATTAGGAGGAGGTGTTGGATTACCAAAACTATTATCCAGACAGCTGAGGAGGGGTTGTTGAGATGGTTTGGACATATAAAAATGATGGAGCAAAATAGAATGACTTCGAGAGTGTATAAATCTGTAGTGGAGGGAAGGCGGGGTAGGGGTCAGCCTAGAAAAGGTTGGAGGGAGGGGGTTAAGGAGGTTTTGTGTGCGAGAGGCTTGGACTTCCAGCAAGATGTGTGAGCGTGTTAAATAGGAGCGAATGGAGACTAGTGGTTTTTAGTACTTGACGTGCTGTTGGAGTGTAGGCAAGGTAACATTTATGAAGGGTTTCAGGGAAACCGGCAGGCCGGACTTGATTCCTGGAGATGGGAAGTACAGTGCCAGCACTCTGAAGGAGGGGTGTTAATGTTGCAGTTTTGTAGCTTTAGTGTAAGCACGCCTCTGGCAAGACAGTGATGGAGTGAATGATGATGAAAGTTTTTTCTTTGATGGGCCACCCTGCCTTGGTGGGAAACGGCTGATGTGTTAATAAAAAAAAAAAAAATCTTTATTTTTCAAGTTTTTTTTTTTTTGGATTGTTGAAGATGAATAAATGTAGGATTCAATACTTGTACTCAAAGTGGTATTTGAGTTTATGTTTCCTCAATATTACTACGATTACTTATTTTATCATGAATAAAGTTGAGAAGTATTCTCCTGTTTGGTTTATGGCCCTTAAATGTTCTCATTGCTAAACATTAGTCATTGGGCATGCAGTAGTGACATAACTGGAGTGACACCAAAGATGCCGCCCCAGGTGACACCAACCCTAGCAACGCTTCTGATCCTACAAATGCCATGAATAACCTCATTTAATGTTCTTCCTTCATTTAATTTTATTTTAATCAATGAAAAGTGTTAAGCTCATAGGGTTATAGCATCTAGAAAATGGGAGGCATTCAGGTTTGATTCATGGGAGAGTACAAATCCAGTTCCTTAGATCAAGAGCCCCTCACTGGCATCAAGGCAACCCCATCCCCCATTTTTGAGAGGATCCATATTCTTCAGAAAAACACAGATGAGTCTGAGAAATACATGGCAGGGAGAAAATTTCATTAAATTTAGTCTTTTCCCCACTTTAATGCTTTTCTACACAGGTGAATTTTTATTGAGAAGCTTTCCAAAGTAGTACTGTAACAGAAAACAAGTTTCATACATCATTGATTTTTTCCTCTTCACATTTGCTATCTACTCTAGTTCACCTAAAATGGAGTCTGAGTGAATCACAATACAAAACCATTAACCAACCAACCTGATATTATATCCCACACCTTCAGCGTGCAGTCCAGACCACCTGACACGGCCAGAACACGACGCTCAGAGGAAACTCGTTTTTGGAAGGTTGGCAATTCATTGCAGTCTACCTGAAGAGATACAGAGACTAATTACTGTAATATGCAAGTTCAGAAAATCTACAGATAAAATTTTCATTTATTTGTGCAAATGATTCTTTCAGAATTATTTTTCAACACAATTCTGCACTTTAAATGAGTCTCTCACCAAGTTGTGACAGTACCAAATTGTGTGAGTACCAGGGACTGAACTGGTATCCTTGCAATTGCAAGTCCACACCCTAGTACACCTACACACTAATACTACTTACTAGGTGCAACCAAACTCATCATACTTATACTACTAATTAGGTATTACTACTACCACACTGAATAAAAGAAACAACCTTTTATCTGTGTTATAGTCTCATTTTCCAAATTTACAAGACCAAACTCTTTATAATCCCTTACACTTTCTTATTGTTTACACCCACAACAATATCCTTCACATGTACTCTCACTTTCTTAACACTCATAACCATACCCTTCACATGAAAAATTATTTTAAGAACCAAAGCAGTATATTTATGTACAGTACTCCTACTTTCTTAATGCCCACAACAACCTTCTCATGTACAACACTCACTTTCTTAATACCCACAGTAATTCTTTTCTCACATTCTTCTTTTATACACTCAATACCCTTATCTACGATGCCTAGTTTCGTCTGGGTATAGAGTACTTTCAAGGCATACGTGGTTTTAAATATTTGCTAATTCACATATATTTCCCTCAACTGTAGCAATGTTTCTCACTTAAACTCTTCTTGGTCTTTATAATGCATTATCTTAACTGTGGGAACACACTTCTTAGATACAAAAAGAAGGGGGAGGATACAAATGCACATGACACAGAAACAAAGCAAAAAGCAAATCAGTTTCCCCATACACCAGGGCCATATACAACAGCCGACATTTCAGTCAGTACTGAGGAGACTGGAAATATGTATGCCAAGAGCCACATTACAAAATGGTACAGTACCAAAAGAACTAATAAAAAGATGCTAAACCCAAACATGCCAAATGAAAAGCCCATCTTCATTTCTTTGCTAACATTCAGGGTTAGAAAATGAAATAAAAATAAAGTAAACAATATAATTGGACTCTTCACAGAAGCAAATGTTTTGTTTGGAGCCTTCACAGAAACATACTGGAGCAAAAACTTGAGAAGCAGGCAGGAATTACTGGTAACCTACTCTGGAAGATCAAGGAGTACCTTAGGGAAAAAGCAAAGAGAAACTGACCGGAAAGCAATGACAGTGTACCAAATGGATTGGTATTAGGACAAGTGCTGTTTTCTAGTTTATGTGAATGACATACCCGATGGAACTGAGTCAGATGCATGTAAACCTAATGAGGAAAATACAAATACAGTCATCCCTTGGTTTTCAATTTTAATCCGTTCCAGATGGATCAGCTAAAACCAAAATCGGTGAAAACCAAAACTATTTTCCCCATAAGAAATAATGGAAATTCAATTAATCCATTCCAGAAACCCAGAAGTTTGGAAAAAAACAAAATTGGGGGCCTTAAAGATAGATTTACATGCACAAATGAATGAACTCTATGTGGCACTTACCTTTATTGAAGACTGATGTTGCTGGATGGAAGAGAGGGAGGAGGGGAGAGGAGAGAGACCCTATTTTTTGGACAGGGAATCCCCTTCCATAAGGAATTTAGGTACCAAGTCCTTATCCGGGGTCACTTCCCTGCATGCCTGCTACACTCCCTCCCTGCCTGCTACACTCCCTCCCTGCCTGCTACACTCCCTCCCTGCCTGCTACACTCCCTCCCTGCCTGCTACACTCCCTGCATACCTGCTACACTCCCTGCATACATGCTACACTCCCTGCATACATGCTACACTCCCTGCATACATGCTACACTCCCTGCATGCCTGCTACACTCTTAAACTCCATCATGTTTCTCACTTTCTTTACCAAAGGACTGGCACTAGGAGCTTTCTTTGGGCCCATGGTAGCTTATTTAGTAGTCACACACAATAATCAAGGGCCAAAAACAATGAATTGTTAATAAATGTTTTGTATGAACTCCTGGGATGATGTTCACTCAAGCATAAACAATGCTACACTGCGTGACAATGTGCGTGGGTGGCGGTCTAGCGGGCTTTGTATGTGCGTGGCACTGGTGGACAGGTTCTGTACCATCAGTGAAAACTGAGACAATCGGTGAAAACTGAGACAATTTTTCCATGAAAAAAGTGATTGAAAACCAAAATCGGTGAAAACTGAGACAATTGAAAACCAAGGGATGACTGTAGGTGAGGAGTGGGAAAGGCTACAAAAGGATCTGGACAAACTGCAGGGTTGATCAGATAAGTGGTCACCTGAATTCAACTGTAGCAAATGCAAGGTTATGAAGATTGGGAAAGGAGCCAGAAAACTAGGCACAGAGTAAGGACTCGGGGGACAAAAGCTGAAGACCTCATTCAAAGAGAAGGACCTGGAAGTAAGCACAGTGCCTACCATATCACCTGAGGCTCACATCAACCAAATAACCTCTGCAGTCAATACTCGCCTGGCAAATCCAGAATGGCCTTCAGGAATCTCAACAAAGAGTCATTCCATGTGCATGGTAAGAAACTGGAGATAGTGCAGAAGCATGCAACGAGACTTGTTCAAGAGCTAAAGGGTATGAGTGTTGCGTATCTTGAAGTATACGCAATAAGAATTTTATATTTCATGTATATCTATTATCATATAAGTTTATATTGGAGATATTTTCAGTAATAGCTAAACTAAAAATATCTTACTTTATAAACTTGTATACTTAGTTGTGTAAATAGGTAGGATGATATATGACGGTAGCTAACTAGCTATCCGGTCGTTATGAAACGTCAGGTATTCCCGCCTTGAAGCCACGTCACCATACCTAAGGTTGTGGCCACCAGCCTGACCCAAGGCAGTCTTCACTTGCTCTCTGATGGAGAACAAACTTCCCTTACCTTGTGGAAGTACACCATCTCGTCTCCTGGATTAACTCTTCTTGCATTTCCCGAGAAATTGGTCTCTAACTCCAAGCTGAGCAACTCTACGTGTGCTACGACATTAAGAGACTTTGAAATTGGTCTCTAACTCCAAGCTGAGCAACTCTACGTGTGCTACGACATTAAGAGACTTTGAAATTGGTCTCTAACTCCAAGCTGAGCAACTCTACGTGTGCTACGACATTAAGAGACTTTGAAATTGGTCTCTAACTCCAAGCTGAGCAACTCTACGTGTGCTACGACATTAAGAGACTCTGAAATTGGTCTCTAGCTCCACCCTGAGCAAGTCTACGTGTGCTACGACATTAAGAGACTCTGAAATTGGTCTCTAGCTCCACCCGGAACGAACCAGTGTATATTAATTTAGTGAAGAGTGTTATTTAGTTACAACTATATTAAGAACTAAAGTAAGGCATAAGATATATATTATATTAGTGAAACTAACTGGAAGGTGTTTAAATATTAATTTATTTTACTAAGTAATGTTACACTTAGTATTTGACAAATAAAATCCTGGTAAAGTATTGTGTGCATTATATCCATTCCTGATTATTACGAGAAGCACTAATACAAAAGCAATCAACTGGCCTGAATCGTAATAAATGGGGGCCTGTCCGGGATGCTCTTGATCCAAGGAGGTGGAGGTAGTTTCTATCCCATCGCCGGAGAGCAATCAATATGGACATACAGATAGAGCAGTTAATAGAGACTCTAACTTTGTCCAAGTTAGAAACATTAAGGCTACAAACTTGCTGGCGTATAGCAAGGCACCTTGGGATACCCTACAATAATCGGTACACAGCTGAGACTGTCCGGTCAATAATAAGAAATATTCAGTTTCCACATCAAGCAGAGGCCCTTGATGTTTCAGACTCGGAAAGTCTAATTTCACAATTGGACAATAGGTCTTTAATATATGATTTGGAAAACTCGGTTGAAGCAGGAAATCAGGAGCCTGAGAAGGGCAGATCATCATTCCCTTCTAGTCAGACAGGGCCAAGTTCGCAAGACATACTTGGAGCTATGGCCCTCCCGGTGTACAGCGCTGGGATGTCTGAACATAGTGATCCTCTTCCGGATTTAGAGTCCTTAGGAACGGCTACTCAGAGCGTTCGCCTAAGGAACGCCCTGATAAAGGGTTTAACGTTCCAACTCCGCCTGGGCTTTCAGCGCCAATATCTCAAGTGCAATTTGATAGAATGGAACGCCTCATTCGCTGCAAACTGCTCAGATAGAGCACAGCGAAAGTTAAATAATGAGCAGTTGCAAAGAGAAACTATTCTTTTTGAACAACGTCGAAAAATGAAAGAGGATCCGAAGCCCAGTGTCCCAACAGAAAATACCTTTGACATACATAGGGCCGTTTCTTTGGTCCCTAAGTTTTCGATACTGATTTAGAAACATACTTTGAAGTTTTCGAGAATCAGGTTCGAGCCATGCATTGGCCTCGAGAAAACTGGGCTGCGCTACTACACACCGTTCTATCAGGTAAAGCTCAGAAATGTGTTGCTTCCCTCCCTTATGAGAAATATATTGATTATGATGCCGTTAAGAAAGTTATTTTAGAATCCTACGACATGCTCCCCATAAGTTATCAACGTGCTTTTCGCTCGTTACAACGACAGCCTGGGCAGACATGTGTAGACTTTGCTCGCCAAAAGAAAGTTGCTTTCGAAAGATGGCGAAGATCTTCAAATTGTGACTCTGTAGGCAGCTTAACTCAACTGATATTACATGAAGACTTTTTTGCTGCAATGTCAGTAGATCTGCAAAAATACTTAATAGACCATCAGACATCTGATGTTCTGGAAACAGCCGCCCTGGTAGATCACTACGAAATTTCTAATCAACTTGTTCTTAATAAAACGGTAAAGGAGAGGGAAGTGAGAGCCGTTAATAAAGACCGCCAACCTAGAGCGATGAGAGGATATCGTGCAGACACGCCTATGCTGGCTTCTCGTTCGTTTCCCAGAACAGACAATGTTCACAACTCTGTCTCTCTGATACATCGGGAATCAGAAAAAGGAAAGAAGAAATCCTTCTGCACTTACTGCCGGAAAGAGGGACATTTAAGAAAATACTGTTATAGACTAGAAAGTGACATGAACAAAAAAAGTGCGGTTGGCCTCCCCATGCAGATAGTATCTTCAAAGTCACAAGAATATAGAGATTCAAAAACAAATCTAGTACCAGAGTCTGGAAAAAATTCTTTCTCTAGATGACCAAGATCGGCAAACATGTCCGAAAAGAAAATTCATGCTGCCATGAGCCCATATTTTTCCAGAGGTAAGATAGGGCTTAACGATTCTCAATTGAAGGAAATCAATACATTCAGAGATACAGGAAGTTACTTAACATTATTGAGGGAAGGTGTGCTTCCATTGTCTGATAAAACTTACACTAAGATGGACGTACTGTTGGAGGCCTACGGTGGAGCTGTCTCCAAAGTACCCCTCCACCGAGTATATCTGGAGCTGAGTAATTACAGAGGATATGCTTCTGTGGGTATATCCAGTGGAGCTTTTCCCATCCGATCGGTTGATTTGTTAATTGGGAATGACCTAACGAATGTTGGGATCAGTAAAGAACCGCTTGTGATGGAAAATGAAACTAACGAAAATTATGCAATAGAAGCTTGTAGGGGAAAACAGTCGTTATATCCCCTTGCTATAATAACGAGAGCCATAGCTAAGCTTCAGCAAAAATCTTCGTTAGATGAGGAGTTAGAACACTCGAAGGATTTAGGACTGGACATATTGTTCAGTGACTCATGTCACCCAGGAGCTCTCACCACCAAACAATCTACGGTGGATCAGAGTGAGACCTCGCTCGATATTAAGATGTCAACACCAGACGACTTGATCAAAGATCAATTCGCCGACCACTCTTTGGACAAACTAAAAGAAATAGCGGTCACTGAAAAGGAAGCAAAGAACCTTAAGGATTGCTATTACTATAGTAATGGCATTCTAATGGAGAAAAGAACTTGTCCTTTGTCGCCAGGTACCACTTCTAACACCATAAAGTATCTGGTAGTCTTGCCAGTCTCCTTCCGTGAGTATACAATTAATTTTGCTCATAATAGTCCTATGGGAGGTCACTTAGGAATTAAAAAGACATTGGGAAAGATAGTGAGACATTTCTCTTGGCCCAACATGAAAGAAACAGTGGTAAAACATATTCGTAGCTGTCAAGCCTGTCAGATAGCAGGTAAACCTGCCCATAATCCTCTTCCAGCTCCTCTAATACCCATCACTACAGACGGTGAACCATTTTCCGCCTAATAATAGATTGCGCGGACCTCTTCCCAGAACTAAGTCCGCAATCAATATTTATTTACCATAATGGACTCGCAACGAGGTACCCGGAAGCGGTGCCAATGAGAAAAATTAACGCCCGTGCCATAGTCCGCTCCTTAATGAAATACTTTTCGCACGTGGGATTACCACGAGAAATACAATCTGATCAAGGGACTAATTTTACGTCCAAAATCTTCAGAGAAGCTCTATCTCGTCTCGGAATTAAGTCAATACTTTCCACTAGTTATCGACCTCAGACGCAGGGTGCTCTTGAAAGGTTCCACCAAACCTTAAAATCCATGATGCGTACATACTGCCAGCAATTCGCTAAAGATTGGGACGAAGGCATACCTTGTCTTCTTTTGCAGTCAGAGAGAGCGAGCAAGAAAGTCTGGGCTTTAGTCCTTTCGATTTAATTTATGGTCATCAAGTGCGGGGTCCCCTCGCAGTTTTAAAAGAAGCCTGGACAGTGAAATCTGAGCCTTCCCTATGCATATCTCCTTCATCTACGCAGAAACATTTATCCTATGCAAGGAACTTAGCATCAAAGAACTTAGCCGAAGCCCAGGCTAAAATGAAATTACTCTATGATAAACGTGCAAAGTCTCGCTCTTTTCAAGCTGGAGAGATGGTGCTCGCTCAAAATTAGTGCCAGGGCACTCATTACTACCCAAATATGAAGGCCCTTTAGTAGTAGTAAAGAGGCTCAGTGATGTAAATTATCTAATACGAACACCAGGAAAACGAAAATCAGAACATGTGTATCACGTAAATCAGCTAAACACGTATTACCCTGGTCTTCCTACTGCTCCCGTCCTCCCTATACCAAAGGACAAACATCCTCATTTACCGGATGTTTCAAGAGGGATAGAAGTCCGTCTAGAAAATTCAGAAACCCTACGAACTTTAGATAATTTTCTTGCAGACCTTGAAACTGAAAAGCGAAAGATATTAAAGAGATGATATTAAGATTTCCCGATTTGTTCAGTGATGTTCCCAAACGCTGCACGCTGGGTATTCACGACGTAGATGTTCAGAGTGCCTCTCCGATTAAACAGGCACCTTATCGCATGAGCCCTGTGAAACATGCCGCTTTAAAGGAAGAAGTATCCTTCCTATTGTCCAACGGACTTGTCAAACGCAGCAAAAGCCCATGGGCTTCCCCATGTATTTTGGTGCCGAAGCCAGATGGAAGCTACCGTATGTGCACTGATTATCGAAAAGTCAATTCAGTCACGGTACCAGACGGATTTCCCTTGCCACGTATTGACGATCTTATTGACAAAGTCTCTGGCGCTAAATACGTGAGCCGTTTAGACTTGCTAAGAGGGTATTATCAAGTTCCTCTTTCAAAACGAGCTCAGGAAATTTCAGCTTTTACGGTACAAGATGGTCTATTTAATTATTTAGTTACTCCCTTCGGGTTATGTAACGCGGCCTCACGTTCAACGCCTTATGAATGAACTCACTAACGACTTACCGGAGTAGAGGCTTATTTGGACGATTTAGTTGTATTTGCAGATGATTGGAAACAACATCTGTCTCGTCTACTGGCTTTGTTTGAAAAATTGAGGTTTTATAATTTCACAGTGAATTTGGCCAAATGTCAATTTGGCCAACCTAAGATAAAATATTTGGGTTTCTGTATAGGTCAGGGGGAAGTAGCTCCGCTGGATCTTAAGATAAAGGCCATATCCAATTTTCCCGTGCCCTTAGATAGAAAAGGGGTGCAAAGATTCCTGGGCATGGCCAGTTATTACAGACGATTTTGTCCTAATTTCTCCCAATTAGCCGCCCCCCTTTCGGAACTCACTAGTACCAAAGTAAAATTTAACTGGACTAAGGATTGTGATCAAGCTTTCGTAAGGTTGAAGCGTTTGGTAGGTGCTGTTTTGCTTCAGAAATCGCCTTCTACCGACGTTTTACATCCAATCTGTTATTATTCTTCCAAACTTAAGTCACATCAAAAAAGTTATTCAACCGTTGAGAAAGAGGCTTTGGCCCTAGTTATCTCTTTAGAGAACTTTGATGTATATTTAGGAACTTCTATGCATAAAATTAAAGTCTTTTCTGATCATAACCCTCTTACATATATTAACACAATGAAATCAAGAAATGCTAGGATCCTGAGGTGGGCTCTCAGGATCCAACCCTATTCTATAAGTATCCTCCACATTAAGGGCCAACATAATATAATTGCAGACACTTTGTCTCGCCCTTAAGTTCTATAAATTATAAGTATTCATGTACCAATAATTAAATTTGCATTTTGTTTAATACTTGTTTTATATACTGTTACAGTTAAGTATCGGTGTTGTGGTGACTTAAAATGTGGATTATTGTGGAACCAGGAGCTGTCAAATCTGTTGTTGGCGCTGCCTGTTCATACACCACCAATGGCAGGCTGATTTCCTGCATGCCTTACGGCTCCCCTGCTCCTGGAAACTGTATACCTGGCTTCCAGACTCTTCACGAAACTCACTATTCGTCTGGACCTGAGCCTCCCGTTGCGGATTCAGCGACAGACATCTCCCACTGTTGCATCCATTGCGTCTCAACCTGTTGCCTGAAGAACAGAAGTCACGCTGCTGATGCAATGGCTGTCTACTGGCGAAACACTATAGTAAAAACCAAGTGATTCGTGAGAATGAAGAGTTAAAAGCTAAATTTTTTTGTTTGGTGCGACGTATTGTCGTGTGAAGGGGTGTTGCGTATCTTGAAGTATACGCAATAAGAATTTTATATTTCATGTATATCTATTATCATATAAGTTTATATTGGAGATATTTTCAGTAATAGCTAAACTAAAAATATCTTACTTTATAAACTTGTATACTTAGTTGTGTAAATAGGTAGGATGATATATGACGGTAGCTAACTAGCTATCCGGTCGTTATGAAACGTCAGGTATTCCCGCCTTGAAGCCACGTCACCATACCTAAGGTTGTGGCCACCAGCCTGACCCAAGGCAGTCTTCACTTGCTCTCTGATGGAGAACAAACTTCCCTTACCTTGTGGAAGTACACCATCTCGTCTCCTGGATTAACTCTTCTTGCATTTCCCAGAAATTGGTCTCTAACTCCAAGCTGAGCAACTCACGTGTGCTACGACATTAAGAGACTTTGAAATTGGTCTCTAACTCCAAGCTGAGCAACTCTACGTGTGCTACGACATTAAGAGACTTTGAAATTGGTCTCTAACTCCAAGCTGAGCAACTCTACGTGTGCTACGACATTAAGAGACTTTGAAATTGGTCTCTAACTCCAAGCTGAGCAACTCTACGTGTGCTACGACATTAAGAGACTCTGAAATTGGTCTCTAGCTCCACCCTGAGCAAGTCTACGTGTGCTACGACATTAAGAGACTCTGAAATTGGTCTCTAGCTCCACCCGGAACGAACCAGTGTATATTAATTTAGTGAAGAGTGTTATTTAGTTACAACTATATTAAGAACTAAAGTAAGGCATAAGATATATATTATATTAGTGAAACTAACTGGAAGGTGTTTAAATATTAATTTATTTTACTAAGTAATGTTACACTTAGTATTTGACAAATAAAATCCTGGTAAAGTATTGTGTGCATTATATCCATTCCTGATTATTACGAGAAGCACTAATACAAAAGCAATCAACTGGCCTGAATCGTAATAATGAGCTACAAGGAAAGGTTAAAGGAATTGAATCTAACAACCCTTGAGGACAGAACGACCAAGGGATACATGAAAAAAATACGTATATACAAAATTCTCAAAAGGAATTGATAGGGCAGACAGACAGGGTGTTCGAGAGGCGGGAAACAAGTATTTGAGGGCTCAGCCAGAAGATAAAGACAGAGTTCAGTAACAGGGAAGTCAGGAAATATTTCTTCAATCTTAGGGTGGTTGCGAAGTGGAATGACTTCAACGAAGAAGTAGTGGAGAGAGATTCAAAACAGTTTTAAGAATAGGTATGACAGGGTCCAAGAAGCCTTGTGAGTGAATCTGGGAAATGGCAAGCTGAGTGGCAGAAATTGGAGCTAAGTCAACCCCTGCAGCCACACAGAGGTAAGTACATACAGGAGAGTAGGGATATTTTGGAGAGTGAGATACGGGTGAAACATTACAATGTTCATAGATGTAAGAACAAACAAATCACAGGGAGGAGGAGGACTATACGAAAGACACATTTTGCTGCACAGAACTGTTGAACTTGTCAAATAATACAGCAAAAGTAATAGGTATTAAAGCAAAGAACATGAATCTGGTAATTATTCATACACATAAAGCACCATCCACAACTACCGAGGAATTCACGGGACAGATATGGAAGACACACAGCTGCCTGGAAAATCTTCAAAATCCTACACCAAATAATAATAATAATAATAATAATTTTTATTTTAGCATGATGCATGTTTGTACAAAGGAGTATAACAATTCGGTGTATACATGCCAAAAGCCCACTTTATATGCAGAGCATTTCAGGCAAACTTAAGACTAACTTAACCCTTTCCGGGTCGGTCCCGTATATGTACGGCTTGAGAGCCAGTGTCAGTCTCATATTTATACGGCAAAATTCTAGCACCTTCAAATCTGGTGGAAGATAGCTGGTAGGCCTACATATGAACGAATGGGTCTGCGTGGTCAGTGTGTGCAGTATAAAAAAAATCCTGCAGCATACGTGGTCAGTGTGTGCAGAATAAAAAAAAATCCTACAGCACGCGTGGTCAGTGTGTGCAGAATAAAAAAGTCCTGCAGCACACAGTGCATACGAAAAAAAAACTCTAACCGTGTTTTTGGTTTAAAACAGCGACTTTGCAGTGTTTTTTCGTATGGTATTTATGGTTGTTTTCTTTGTCTCATTTGATAGAATGGAATATATATTACAGACATAGAGATGATTTTGATTGGTTTCACGGTGAAAAGTATTTTGAAATTGAGCTCAAATTAGCGGAAATGTTTAATTTTGCCGATGTTCAGGAGTAAACAAATCACGCCACATGTCCAATACACGTCAACTGGTGAGTCTAATATTCTTTCACAAGTGCGCTGATATTATTTATACCATTTTACAAGTAATGCATTAGTCTGCAGAACAGTAATTCTTCTATTTTTGTGAGAATAAAAATTCAAAATGGAAAGCAAGAGTAATATAAGAGGGGCCTGGAGACGTGACTAATGAACAGAGAAAATGTTATTTTAGTGCCAGGATGTTGTTATTATGTGTTGTTATTGTGTGTTTTGTGTATGTAAAACTATAGTTATTCTTTAAAAATGATGATGATGATGATGAATACTCTCAGGTAAGAGCCCTCAAGACGGCGAATGTGAAGAGAGGACAGACGAAGAATAGCTGATGAGAGGAAGATCTTGAGTCGGAGATAAACAGCCAGGGCTAAACCCAGCTGTGAAGTGTTGTGAGGCGATGAATGATGGCAGAATCGAAGACCAGGGTGTCTGCAGTGCTCGCTGGTTCGTTGACATGTGACTTGATCATGACTGGCCGGGCGTCAGGTGAGCGGGCTCGGTGAGGGCAGAATCCAGAGAGCAGGGTATCTGCAGTGCTCACTGGTTTGTTGTCAGGTGAATTTTTTGTAAATATTTTTGGGTGTCTGGAACGGATTAATTGTATTTACATTATTTCTTATGGGAAATAATGGTTCGACTTTCGGCCAGTTCGAGTTAAGGCCTAGCTCCTGGAATTGAATATGGCCGATACTCGGGGGTCCACTGTACTACTTTTTTGTGTTCTTTGTGTTAAGAACCCGAAAATCCATCTGCCTACCTTCCCTGTAATGCCTATGGCCCTCATTTTGTGCGCTATCACTCCATGATTGCATTTGTCAAACGCCTTTGCAAAATCTGTGTAAATCACATCTGCGTTTGGGTCATCTTCCAATGCCTCTGTAATTCTGTCATAATGGTTCAGCAGCTGTGACAGGCATGATCATCCTGCTCTAAAACCATGCAGGTTCAGATTATGCTGGTTGTGCTGGTCCATGAAATTTGTAATCTGCCATCTCATCACCCTTTCGAAGATTTTTACGATGTGAGAAGTTAGGGCTACTGGTCTGTAATTTTTAGATAGTGCTCTACTACCTCCCTCATGCAAAGAAGCTATGTCTGCACTCTTTAACCCTTTACCAGGCCACACATCAAATTTGAGACACTGCAACATTTGCAACCTATATTCTGATAATATAAGCAATTCTAAGACATATTTATTTGTGTTCATTTGTCAAGTTTATTTATTTTAGGCGGCTCTAAAATACCCTCTATGGCAGAATCAAATATGAGGCACACCTGGCCTGGTAAAGGGTTAAGGCCTCAGTATTTCACCTAGATCTAAGCTCTTTCTCCAAAGAATACTGAGGACTCGTGCTAGTGGTACTTTGCACTTCTTTATAAATAGAGCATTCCATGAATCTGGTCCAGGTGCTAAGTGAGTGGGCATGTTGTCCATTTCTTTTTCGAAATCTATGGGATTTGTACTAATGTTGGTTAGCTGGTCTGTGCGGACTTCTGCTGGAGTGAAAAATATTTTTGCATTTTCTACCTTGCTGTCATTTAGTGGGTTGCTGAACACCAACTCGTACTGTTCTTTTAGGATTTCACTCATTTCCTGAAGACAGTACATGACAAAGAGAAACTAGTTCCTAACAAACCTCTGAACAGTTCAAAATCTTCAGCTGTTATTTTCAGTGTTAGTGAAGTTCTCTAGTACTTTATAGATAGACCAGATACAAGGTAGGAGATAAACTAGTAAAATGCTTAAAAACTTGAACGGCAGCTGCAGAACATGAAGTATAACAAAGCAGCAAGTGGCTGAAATATGCACATTACAATAAGCAAAAATCCACTGAGATGTGGTGCTGTAGTTATATACAACTCCTACACAGCACCACACAAAGCACTTTAAACCTGCAAAGACTACCCTCAACTCACACTGACATTGTACCTCACCGATTGCAAAGATAAAATTTATTCTGCACAAAGCATATTACTTTACTGGTAGGAATGAGAACATCAAGTATAAGCAATTCAAGATAGAACAAACCCACATAATGATTTATTACTACCAGCATATTATAACTGAAATTAAATTTACTCTATAAAATCCTTACCTCATATTTTACTAGAATAGCTGCAGCTAGAGATCAGGTAAAAATGCAACTGCAGTAACTGCTGCTGTATGTCCACGAAGCTTCTTTCCTCCTTTATGTTGCCAACTCGCCAAACTCGTACAGTCGTGTCAATCGGCTCATGAAATAGAATTGTTACTCTAGATTCAATAAAAATTCACTCTTATCTAGTTTATATTTCTGTGGCTTTACCATCCACTGTGTGATGTATTTGCTGAAGCACTCACACTTATCTCAGGCACACTTGTCTCTTAGTACGGTATTACTGAGAACCAGCTGGCAAAGCTCTTTAGCAATCTTAACCCTTTGGGGTCGACAGGCCTTCTCAGGAAAGTGTTCCTGGGGTGAAAATTTTGGAAAAAAAAAATATTTTTTCTTATGAAATGATAATCTTTTTCCGATCATAACGCCACCAAAATTATGAAATTTGATCGAAAACTAACGAATTATGCTTTCGCGAAGTTAGCGGTAGCCATGACACTTACGCATCGGCGATTTCGCCCACTTTGAGCTCTATTTTCGACAAATTCCAATGTTTCAGTCTCCTAAAATTATAGCTATTTCGCTAGAACTCCATTTCTTCTATCGATTGAGTACAAGAAACCGCCTATTTACCAATTTTATCTACCCAAAATAGTGGTCAGAAAATGGCAATTTTCCAATTTCACACAGATTTCAAACGATGCCAATTTCAAAATAGGGTCCAGAGTAAACAAGACAGACATTCCTGGCACTAAAATAACATGTTCTCTGTTCATTAGTCACGTCTCCAGGCCCCTGTTCCATTACTTTTGCTTTTCATTTTGAATTTTTATTCTCACAAAAAATAGAAGATTTACTGTTATGTATACAACTGCATCATTGTAAAAATGGTATAAATAATATCAGAGCACTTGTGCATGAATATAAGACTTGCCAGTTGATGTGTATTGGAGGCATGGTGTGATTTGTTTACTCTTGAACATCGTCAAAAATCGAACATTTTCGCTACTTTGAGCTCAATTTCAAGGTACAGTGGTACCTCGAGTTACGATAGTTTTCGTTCGAGAATGCTGTTCAAGTGCCATTACCAAACGAATTTATCCCCATAAGGAATAATGTAAAATAGACTAGTCCTTTTACACCCCAATAATATACGTACTTACAAAAGCATTTAAAAAAATAAACTTACATAAAAGGGCGATTTTGGGGACCATCGTAACTCGAGGTACCACTGTACTTGTCATTGTTATACCAATCAAAATCATCACTATTTCTGTAATATATCTTCCATTCTATCAAATGAGACCAAGAAAACGAGAATACATCCATAAATACCATACGAAAATCGACTGCAAAGTCGCTGTTTTATCGAAAAAACGGTCAGAGTTTTTTCTCTCATTATGCAGTGTGTACTGCAGGATTTTTATGCTCGACACTGACCACACAGACCCATTTCATATGCATGCCTACCAGACATTTTCTGCTTAAGTGAGGCCGCTAGAATTTGGGCGTACTAGTACGGCACCAACCCTGCTCGTAAAACGTACTAGTACGGCACTGACCCCCAAAAAGTTAAGAGGCAGACAGGAAGTTGAAAACTGACTGCAATACTGCTGCTTATACCTCACTGTTCTGAAAGCAAATATTGCTCATGATAGAAAGAAGACATGTACTACATAACATTTTCATATCACTTATTGGTTTACTACAGAATACAGTAGTATTATACACAAGTAAATACAGTATATTCCTCCATTTCTATTTTAAATGAGAAGAAACACACATGCAATATCTTCTTGAAATTCTAATTTCAGAAGAGCTTTCTTTATGTTTCCACAGCAATTCACATTCCACTATATATACAAAACATTACACATATTAAAGTGCAGCAGAACCTTGGTGGTTGAGACTTTTGCAATTGCATAACTTATTAGGTTGTTTTCCTATGGATATCCCATGAATAAATTCCTCTACTATGAATCTTTCAAAGATTCATGAGAGTAGACAAATAACAAGGCACCAGAGCCAATATTAAAAACACTACAGCAAATTCTCAAAACAGTGGACCCCCGGAGTTCGTGATTAATCCGTTCCAGAGGGCGCTGCGAACACCGAATATAACGAACTCTGAATCTATTTTCCCCATAAGAAATAATAGAAATAAAATTAATCCGTTCCAGACACCCAAAAGTATTAAAATAAATTTAGTTTCTACATTAAACCCTTTCAGGGTTTTGGCGTACTAGTACGGCTTACACGCCAGGGCGTTTGACGTACTGTACGCATAAATTCTAGTGGCTTCAAATCGAGGGAGAGAGCTGGTAGGCCTGCATGTGATAGAATGGGTCTATGGGGTAAGTGTGCGCAGTAGGGAAAAAAATCTATGCACCACATTGCATTGTGGGAGTGGTAATTCAGTGAGCATTTGTCACCAAGCCATGTGGTAAGGAATCCCTCACTCCGACAGTGTGAGTGGTGGGTAAGGCAGTGGGGGGGGGGGAAAGGGCCCAGGGGGAAAAGGGTGGGGAAGGCAGTGGGGTTTGTGTAAACAACATTGGCTGGCTGGCGGGCCCGGGACTGGCTGGCTGGCTGGGGCTGGCTGGCTGGCTGGGGCGGGCCCGGCTGGCTGGCTGGCTGGCTGGGGCCCCTGGCGCTGTGGCTGGCTGGCTGTGGCTGGTTTTGGCTGGCTGGCTGGCTGAGGCTGGCTGGCTGTGGCTGGCTGGCTGGCTGGCTGGCTTTCTTTCTGGGGCCCTGGCTGGGGCTGGCAGGCTGGCTGGCTTGATGGCTGGGCTGGGGCTCGCTAGCTGGGGCTGGCGGGCCCTGGGGGCTGGTGGGCTGGCTGGCTGGGGCTGGTTGGCTTGTTGCAGGTTTGGGCTAGCAGGCTGGCTGGCTGGGGCTGGGGGCTAGCTGGCTGGGGATGGCAGGCTGGCTGGGGCTGGTGGGCTGGCTTTCTGTGTCGGGCCCTGGGGCTAGCGGGCTGGCTAGATGGCTGGCTGGGGCTGGCTAGCTGGGGGCTGACTGGCTGGGGCTGTTAGCTAGGGCTGGTGGGCTGGCTGGCTGTAACTGGCTGGGGCTGGCTGGCTGGGGCTGGCTGGGGCTGGCAGGCGGGGGGCTGGCTGGCTGTTTCTGGCAAACTGGCTGGCTGGGGTTGGCTGGGGCTGGCTGGCTGGCTGGCTGGCTGTGTCTGTCTGTCTGTCTGTCTGTCTGTCTGTCTGTCTGTCTGTCTGTCTGTCACACAGGTACACATAAATACAATTATACATAGTGTAAATTACCTAGGATAACCCAAAAAAACCCAGACTGTCAAAAAATTTGTATCGACTCAGATGTGGCAATGTTGGTTCACTATTGCCTCTGAGACAGACAGACAGAAAGAGAGAGACAGAAAAGAGAGACAGAGACAGAAAAGAAACAAACAGACAGGCAGAAAAAACCCAGTGAAAACAAATAAAGAAGGCATTGAACCCTCATTTGTCAAATGTCATCACTCATTAGTTTGGTGATAACCGGGGCTAACCAGTCACCCTGGCTGGCAGGGAGGCAGGAGCCAGGCAGGGAGGGGCAGGGAGGGGGGCAGGGAGGGAGGCGGGGAGCCAAGCAGGCAGGGAGGGGGGGCAAGGGGAAAGGGAGTGTACCCTCATCAAATGTCATCACTAATTAGTTTAGCTGATAATAATAAGATAACAGGACCTCACCCCTCATCAATGTCCCCTGCTTCAAAAAAATAATTATTATTTTATTATTATTATTATTATTATTATTATTATTATTATTATTATTATTATATTATTATTATTATTATTATTATTATTATTATTATTATTATTATTATTATTATTATATTCTCCCCTGTATCCTAGGTAATTTACCCCTATGTATAATTGTATTTATGTGTTCCTGTGAGATTGAGACAGCCAGTCAGTCAGATAGCCAGTCAGCCAGCCAGTCAGTCAGATAGCCAGTCAGTCAGCCAGCCAGTCAGTCAGATAGCCAGTCCCGCCAGCCAGCCAGTCAGTCAGATAGCCAGTCAACCAAAGCCCAGTCAGTCAGATAACCAGTCAGCCAGCCAGTCAGTCAGATAGCCAGTCAGCCAGCCAGCTGGTCAGCTAGCCAACTGGTCAGCCAGCCTGCCAGCCTTGGGCCCGCCGGCTAAGCTGGTCAGCCAGCAAGCTACCGGCTGGCCATCCCCTCCCAAACCCGCTGTTCAGCCAGCCAGCCAGCTGGTCAGGGGCCAGCTGATCAGCCAGCCTGCCAGCCAACCAGCCCCGGCTAGCTGGTCAGCCACCAACCAGCCAGCCGGCTGGACATCCATCCAGCCAGCTGGTCAGCCCCGCCAGCTGGTCAACAAACCCAACCAGCCAGCTGGTCAGCAGTTGTGTGTAGTATACAGGAGTGTATATACAAAATATTGTTTATAATTTGGGCTCCAAAGGGCATAAAGTTACTTGAAAAAATAAAATGTTAAAAAATAAAAGAAAAAGTATAAAAAAAAAAATAAACTATTACCGGGTGACAGGCAGTGGCGATGTTGCCGTAAGCGGTTTTACTTTCTGTCAACTTCCCAAACCTCTATATCTCGGTAACTATTGATCGCAAAAAAATTTTTTTAGCCTATTAGATTTAAAAAAAAAAACTATTATTTCATAAGAAAAAATAATTTTTTTGTTCTCGACCCTGAGAGAGTTAGAATTGAGGTCTCGACCCCGAAAAGGTTAAGTATAAAAAAATTACACAGAAAACAATGATAAATAAAAATTAAATACAGTAGACCGTCATTTAGCATGAGATTATGTTACCGTTACGGGTATTGCACGGTTTAAGAATTGCGGCACATTATTATCTAACCGCGTAAAAATGATATTACAAAGGTTCACGGGAGTGGAAAATTTTTGAGCGCCCGGGAGCCGCGGTGGGTTAAACCATTGAGTCGTGGGGTCCGAGGTGGTATAGGCCCCCAAGTGTTTAATGCTGACGAAAGGGGTGTTTTCTGGAAGAAAATGCCAACCTGAACTTATATCCCGTCAGCGAAAAAGTGCCCGGCTTCAAGACAGCAAAAGGGTCGCTTCACCTTGCTCCTTTTCTGTAATGCATCAGGTGATTTCAAGTGTAAGCCCAATCCTGAAATTAGAGGAAAAGAAATTTTTTTTTCCTTCAACAAACTGTAGTAAGTTTATTCAGTACACGGGGCCAGGCTGAGTCTCGACCCCCTGCAACCACATTTAAACTGAGTACAGTTACATTGATTATCATACATAGCACATATGTGTGAGAACCTAGGAAAACCCCAAAGTCAGACAGAATGGAAATAAGTCACTGATTTTTTTGGGTTATACGGTTTTTTTGTGTTGATAATCTTTCAACTGATCTGTGTACACCTGAATAATACTTAAAAGCAGGAAAAACAAATACCCATTCCACAAGCACCGCCTTGTTGTTGTTCAGCGGGAACACCACCGGCCTTCGCCACCCACAGGCCCCCCACCATCCCAGCATTCGTATGTATTTCTACACGTAAAAAAAAAGTCCTCTGCTAAAAAGCAAGATGTGTTTGTGAAGAATGAGAGTGAATTATATTTTGATCTTTAAATTCCCAATATTTTTGTATCTGTCGGCAATCATGACACCAGTACACATACCAGTGTTGCTCAAAGGGGAAAAAGGTATAAGCATTTAAGTCTTAGAATTAACGAAGAAAACAAAGATAACAAAGACATAACCCGTGGCGTAATGAAGTGTTACTTTGTACACATAAAAGAGTTAAACAAGTTTGTGTGACTGACTGACGCGCTGACACTGAATGAACGACTTACTGAATGACTGACTGACACTGATGACTTGACGGCACTGAATGACTTGACTTTACTCACTGCTGACTTGACTGAATTACTGAATGCCCGGGACGGACTTACTGAATGACGACTGACTTACTGGGCCGGCGGCCTGACTGACGGCTAACTTGACTGACTTACTGACTGACCCCCCGGCTGACTTCTGAATCCCCCGGCTGACTTACTGGGCCAACCGGCTGACTTACGGGGAAAGCGACTGACTTACGGGAGCTTGACTGACTTACGGGGAACGGCTAACACTGAATGACGGCTGATTTACTGAATGATTTAAAGTTAGACACCCCAGTACAACCATCGACTTCAGTTCCAGAACTTCTACTATCCACCTCAGCCCAGTAGGGCCACAGCATAACTCTCATTTATGGATTTAGAAAAGGCATGATAGGGTGGATAGGGGCATGTGGCAGATATTGCAAATGTATAGAATAGGAGGTAGGTTATTGTAAGCACTGAAGAGTCTTTACGAGGATAGTGAGGCTCAGGTTAGTGTGTGTAGGAGAAAGGGAGATTATTTCCCAGTAAAAGTAGGCCTTAGACAAGGATGTGTGATGTCACTGTGGTTGTTCAATATATTTATAGATGGGGTTGTAAGAGAAGTGAATGCGAGGGTCTTGGTAAGAGGTGTGGGGTTAAAAGACAAAGAATCATATACAAAGTGGGAGTTGTCACAGTTGACTTTTGCTGATGACAGTGCTTTTTGGGGGATTCTGAAGAGAAGTTTCAGAGGTTGGTGGATGAATTTGGTAGGGTGTGTAAAAGAAGAAAATTGAAAGTGAATATAGGAAAGAGTAAGGTGATGAGGATAACAAAAGATTAGGTGATGAAGATTGGATATCAGATTGGAGGGAGAGAGTATGGAGGAGGTGAATGTATTCAGATATTTAGGAGTGGACATGTCGGCAGATGGGTCTATGAAGGATGAGGTGAATCATAGAATTGATGAAGGGAAAAGGGTGAGTGGTGCACTTCGGAGTCTGTGGAGACAAAGAACTTGTCCATGGAAGTAAAAGAGGGAAGTATGAGAGTATAGTTATACCAACACTCTTATATGGGTGTGAAACAGGGTGATGAATGTTGCAACGAGGAGAAGGCTGGAGGCAGTGGAATGTCATGTCTGAGGTCAATGTGTGGTGTGAATATATTGCAAGAATTCAGAATTTGGAAATTAGGAGGAGGTGGGGATTACCAAAACTATTATCCAGGAGCTGAGGAGGGCTGTTGAGGTGGTTTGGACAGTAGACAGAATGGAACGAAACAGAATGACTTCGGGGTGTATAAATCTGTAGTGGAGGGGAAGGGGGTCATCCTAGGAAAGGTTGGAGGGTAAAAGAGGTTTTGTGTGTGAGGGGCTTGGATTTCCAGCAAACATGCGTGGCGTATTTGATAGAGTGAATGGAGACAAATGGTTTTAATACTTGACGTGTGTTGGAGTGTGAGCAAAGTAACATTTATGAAGGGATTCAGGGGAAAACCCGGGAGGCTGGACTTGAGTCCTGGAGATGGGGAAATACAGTGTCTGCACTCTGAAGGAGGGGTGTTAATGTTCAGTTTTATAACTGTAGTGTAAAGCACCCCTCTGGCAAGACAGTGATGGAGTGAATGATGAAAGTTTTTCTTTTCATCGGGGGCCCCCCTGCCTTGGTGGGAATCGGCCAGTGTGTAAATAAAATAAAAATAAATAATTAATAAGTTGAGGAAGCCTAGGAACGAATGGATTTGATAGTTAAAAAAAGGAGAGGAGTTATTAAATGAAGAGTTAGAGGTATCGGGAAGATGGAGGGAATATTTTGAGGAACTGTTATATGTTGGAAGATAGGGAAGCTGTGATTTCATGAATAGGGCAAAGGGGAAATAACATCTTGTAGGAGTGAGAAAGAACCAGTTGTGAGTGTGGGAGAGGTTTGTGAGGCAGTGGGTAGAATGAAAGGGGTAAAGCAGCTGGGATTGATGGGATAACATAGAAATGGTTGGTGTTTTTATTTAATAAATGTATGGAAGAGGGTAAGGTACCTAGGGATTGGCAGACAGCATGCATAGTTCCTTTGTATAAAGGCAAAAGGGGGCAAAGAGAGGCAAAAATTATAAGGGGAAAAAGTCTTGTTGCTAATGTTATGAATGAAAAAAAGTTGGATGTCCTGCCCTAAGTAAAACAAAGCT
>WNWK01018383.1:0-20000 GCA_009830355.1 Cherax destructor
CATCATTGCCTCCAGCACTGAGGCAGATAATAGGATTGATCCCATTACCGTTCATGATGTTGTCAAGCCGGCTAACAATATCCTCCATCCCAGCCCCAGGAAAGCAAACCCTCTGTCTCCTACTCCTATCCTTCAAGCATAATGCCCTATCCATATACCTAACCTGGCTATCCCCAACAACAACAATGTTTTTACCTTCCTTGGTGTCGTTCGTCGTGACGTTCCCAGTAGTCGACTCACATTCATCGGGTAGCACGGAGAAGGCATTCGATGTTTCCACAGCAGTCTCTTTCTTCTTCTTCATTGTTTCTACCTCTCCATTCGTTTTCTTGATCTTCAACTTCGTTCCATGAAGTCCGGCCACTGCCCAGGTTCCCTTCTTGACCTGAGGACTCACAACAGGAGAACTACTACGAATCCTCTTGTTTTCCTCCGTCAATCGCCGAATCTCAAGCTTCGCTACCCTCAATTCCTCCTTAAGCTGCTGGTAAAGTTGCTCAATGGACGGCATCTTGGTTCACTTCACAGAGCAAAAGTGGTTTTAAAGACCATAACAAGACAAAGATCACGACAGCCAGGAAAATGACAGGATGGGTACGGAGAACTTTCAAAACAAGGGGAATAATGCTGATGGTGACACTCTTCAAATCGCTAGTGCTCCCTCACTAAGTTTATTGCTCAGTGCTGATGGCCCCATTCAAAGCAGGAGAAATGTCAGAGCTGGAACAAATACAGAGATCGTTTACGGCTCACAATGAGCAAGTAAAGCACCTAAATTACTGGGAACGCCTTCAAGTCTTGAACATGTACTCATTGGAGCGGAGGAGAGATACATAATATATACCTGGAAAGTGCTCGAGGGCCTGGTCCCAAATCTGCACACGGCCATAACATACTGGAGTGAGAGATATGGGAGGAAGTGTAAAATATACCCAGTGAGGAGCAGGGGTGCGGTGGGGACAATAAGGAAACACTGTATCAACATCCGGGGTCCCAGACTATTCAACATCTTACCAGAAGATATTAGAAACACGGCTGGAACAAGTGTAGAAGCCTTCAAGAGGAAACTGGACAAGTATCTTCACCAGGTGCCAGATCAACCAGGCTGTGATGGATATGTGGGGCAGCGGGCCTCCAGCAGCAACAGCCTGGTTGACCAGGCAAGCACCAGACGAGCCTGGCCCATGGCCGGGCTCAGAGAGTAGAGAAACTCTCGAAACTCTTCAAAGGTATATCAAAGGCTCTTTCTCCAAAGCATACTGAAGGCTCGTGCTAGTGGTACTTTGTACTTTTTTTTTATATAAATAGGGAACTCCAAGAGCCTGGGCCAGGTGCTGAGCGAGTGGGCATGTTTTTAATTTATTTTTCGAATTCTATGGGATTAGCATTAATGTCCGTTAGGTGGTCTGCGCGGCTTTCCGATGGAATGAAAAATGTTTTTGCATTTAGTGGATTGCTGAACACCGACTCATACTGTTCTTTTAGAAATTCGTTCATTTCCTGTTCATCTTCAGTATATGACTCTCCTCTTATTAAGAACTTCTTGTAGGAAGTTCTTAGCTTGGATTACGAATATGTTGCTTTTGTTTGGTACGACATAAGTTTTTGCTCTAAATTGGTGATCTCTCTCTTCCTTTGTTGTGACATGGTCATGTTTTTATGCAATTCGGTAACCCGTTTTCTTTTGTACCATCTATGCTCTCTTTCTATATCTGATCTTCTAGGTTTCCTCAATGGTACATGTTTAATACATACACTGCATGCTTCTGTGTTCAGCTTTTCCAGTCACTGATGAGGATTTAGGAAGCTCATGACTTGTTTCCCAGGTTATGTCTGATAGTTCTTGGTTATTTTTGGTTAGATCTATCGGAAAAAGTAAATACCATAACAGTGTATACTAGGAAGGAGGATACGGCATGGCAACAATGCTTGGTGTCTTCAGTATTCGATGGTGCTGTTAAGTACATGCATCGATGTCAAAGAAGTCAGTCAGAGGTAATGCACTGCACAGCACCAACAGTGTAGTATGTGGCCAGCGTGAAACAGACATATTTGAAGAATGTGACCATGAACATACAAAGTGAAATGACATGAGCTTATCATAGATACTGTTACTAGAGACACACACCAATACACTTTACCTCAAGTAAGCATCAGAGTCCTTGGCAAGACACAGGTGAGTGCAGCTTTCCATGTCCTACCTGTAGAGAAAAACAAAGTTACATAGTGAAACTGCACAGTTATATAGCTATATATATATATATATATATATATATATATATATATATATATATATTATATATATATATATATATATATATTATCAGGTCTACAAAAATGACATGATATAATTTTAAAACTCAAAAAGAAGGAAGTGCTCTCCACAATGTAATTTTTATTCCACTATATGAGCCTGTACTGTGCCAAAATTTGGACCATTTCATGCAAATTTAAAGATTGCACAAAACTTCATCTTTTGTTTCTCACTATCGCAGATGGCATCCTCAGCACTGAGTACACGAAGTGCTGAGGAATGCTGGGTAGTTGGGTGTCCCCTCAAGTTTTTCTCAACTGCCCGGCTCCTAACGCGAGGTGACATACTTCGCATGTCACAATTCTTTCACCTGAAGCAGAACCTACCTTTCCCAAAAAGCTTCAAGAAGTTCTGCAAAGCCACCTGGACGAGGGCAAGGATCCCTACCGAGCGGTTAGATTCCTGCGTGCGGAAGTTGGAGAAGTTAAATCTCGAGTTGAGCTCCTCACATACCTCTTGATCATTTCTTGTGAGTTCCCCACCTTCTTTCCTCAGCCTGATCACCTGGTCTTTGACTGTTGTCTTCCTCCTAATGTGGCTATACATCAGTTTCGGGTCAGACTTAACTTTCGATGCTATGTCCTTTTCATACTGTCGCTGAGCCTCCCTCCTTATCTGTATATACTCGTTTCTGGCTCTTTGACTAATCTCCTTATTTTCCTGGGTCCTTTGCCTTCTGTACTTTTTCCATTCTCTAGTGCACTTAGTCTTTGCCTTCCTACACCTTCGGGTAAACCAAGGGCTCGTTCTGGTCTTCCCGTTATTTCTGTTGCCCTTGGGAACAAACCTTTCCTCTGCCTTCTTGCATTTTGTTGTTACGTATTCCATCATTTCGTTTACTGACTTTCCTACCATTTCTCTGTCCCACTGAACCTCCTGCAGGAAGTTCCTCATACCAGTGTAGTCCCCCCTTTTATAGTTCGGCTTTTCCCATTCAACTCCTGTTACTCTCTCCACCTGTAACTCTACTATGTACTCAAAGCTCAGAACCACGTGGTCACTGGCTCCCAAGGGCCTCTCATATGTGATGTCTGAACTGCTCAGTGTGAACGCGAGGTCCAGTCTCACTGGTTCATCCTCCCCTCTCTCTCTGGTAGTGTCAATGACATGTTGATGCATGAGGTTTTCCAGTACCACATCCATCATCTTGGCTCTCCATGTTTCGGGACCCCCCATGTGGCTCCAGGTTTTCCCAATCGATCTCCCCTTGGTTGAAATTGCCCATTACCAGTAACTTGGATCTTCTCGAGTGTGCTCTCCTTGCCACCTCAGCTAGTGTGTTCACCATTACTCTGTTGCTCTCTTCATATTCCTCTTTTGGCCTCCTGCAGTTCTGTGGTGGTTTATACATCAATGCAATGACTACCTTATGTTCCCCAGACTGAATTGTACCTACTATGTAAGCCCTTTCACTAATCTTGTCCATGCCTTCCATTTCCTCGAATATCCATCAGTTTCTTACGAGCAGTGCAACCCCTGCTTCCCCTCTGGTCCTTCTATCTTTCCTCAGGATCTGATATCCCAGTGGGAAGATTGCACCTGTTATTGTCTCAGTGAGTTTCGTTTCTGTGACTGCTATGATGTCCGGGGACTTCTCATTGATTCTTTCATCCCACTCCTCATATTTATTCGTTATTCCATCCACGTTCGTGTACCAAACCTTCAACTTCTTTTCTAAAACTGTGGTCCTGGGAGAATATTGGGGTTGGGGGAGCAGGAGCCCTGGCGGGGGCCTATGGAGGGTTGTGGTGGGGGTGGGGGTAGTGCCCATAGGGGGTTGCTGTAGGGGTGAGGTTTGTGATGGGGGTGGGGCAGAGTGCCCATAGAGGGTTGCTGTAGGGGTGGGGTTTGTGATGTGCTCATCTTTTTAATTTCCTCTCGTTCCTTTCGTCTTTGTACCCTCTCTTTCAGTATCGTCCTTTCCTCTTGTGTTCTGTCTCGATCGAGGTGCACTCTCCGGTACTCCGGTTTGTCCCTCAGTTGTGCTTTCTCCTCCAGGATCATGGTTCGAGTTGATTCTGTCTTGAAAATTACTTTGAGAGGCCGTTCTCTTCCCCTTGAAAACCACCCAATTCTCCGAAAATTTATCACCTGGGTCATGTTGCCTTCACCTATTGCTTTTATGACACCTTCAATCGCTTTTTTCTCCTCCTGTTTTCTTTTATCATAGGTTTCCCCTTCAACTTCCTGGAGTCCGTAGAAAAAAATTTACCTCTCCCTTTTGTCCTCCCACTGTATCTCCCTTTGCATCTTCCGAGGTGTTTTAGTTCCTTCCATTGAAGCGTTCCTTCCTTCAATCCCTTCCATGGCTGAAGCCCCTATGCTCAGTGGTCTGTCTTTCTTGCTCATGTGTTCCTGGCCACTGCAGTTGTCTGTTAAGAGTCCCTGCATATAGCATAGCTACATCATTGTCTTCCAAGTGTGCTCCTCGTCTTCACCTGGCCTCCACGTGGGTCTAATAGGACCGTTGCATACAGTATAGCTTCTTTGTTCCCTACAGTCCCCATGTCTGTGACTAATGTAGAAGTTCCTGATGTCATGTCTGATTAGTCATTCATCTCTTTGAGCTGTTTCAGGTTTTTCAGTTCCTCTTCTAAGCACTGTATCTTAGCTTCTGCCGATCTGGCAGAAGCTGCTCTCTGCAGCTATCCTCTCTTCCAATTTCTTGTCAAGTACTTCTAGCTTCCTTCCCCACTCTTCATCCCTTTTTGTGAGCTCTGCCTCCCAATCTTCCCTCCCAGGTTCACCCACCAGACCCCTGGTGTGTGGTGTATGTGTGTTGTGTGGTGTATGTGTGTCTTGTGTGGTGTGTGTGTGTTGTGTGGTGTATGTGTGTTGTGTGGTGTGTGTGTGTGTTGTGTGGTGTGTGTGTGTTGTGTGGTGTGTGTGTGTTGTGTGGTGTGTGTGTGTTGTGTGGTGTGTGTGTGTTGTGTGGTGTGTGTGTGTTGTGTGGTGTATGTGTGTGTTGTGTGGTGTGTTGTGTGGTGTATGTGTGTTGTGTGGTGTGTGTGTGTTGTGTGGTGTATGTGTGTTGTGTGGTGTGTGGTGTATGTGTGTTGTGTGGTGTATGTGTGTTGTGTGTGTGTGTGTGTGTTGTGTGGTGTGTGTGTGTTGTGTGGTGTGTGTGTGTGTTGTGTGGTGTGTGTGTGTGTGTGTGTGTTGTGTGGTGTTGTGTGTGTGTGTGTGTGTGTTGTGTTGTGTGTTGTGTGGTGTTGTGTGTGTGTGGTGTGTGTGTTGTGTGGTGTGTTGTGTGGTGTGTGTGTGTTTTGTGTGGTGTGTGTGTGTTGTGTGTTGTGTGGTGTGTGTGTGTTGTGTGGTGTATGTGTGTTGTGTGGTGTATGTGTGTTGTGTGGTGTGTGTGTGTTGTGTGGTGTATGTGTGTTGTTGTGTGGTGTATGTGTGTTTGTGTTGTGTGTGTGTGTTGTGTGGTGTATGTGTGTTGTGTGGTGTGTGTGTGTGTGTGTGTGGTGTGTGTTTTGTGTGTGTGTGTGTTGTGTGGTGTGTGTGTGTTGTGTGGTGTATGTGTGTTGTGTGGTGTATGTGTGTTGTGTGGTGTATGTGTGTTGTGTGGTGTATGTGTGTTGTGTGGTGTATGTGTGTTGTGTGGTGTATGTGTGTTGTGTGGTGTGTGTGTGTGTTGTGTGGTGTATGTGTGTTGTGTGTGTGTATGTGTGTTGTGTGGTGTTGTGTTGTGTGTTGTGTGGTGTGTGTGTTGTGTGTGTGTGTGTGTGGTGTGTGTTGGTGTGTGTTGCGTGTGTGTTGCGTGTGTGTTGCGTGTGTGTTGCGTGTTGTGTGCGTGTGTGTTGCGTGTGTGCTGGTGTGTGTTGCGTGTGTGTCTGCGTGTGTGTTGCGTGTGTGTTGTGTGTGTTGTGTGTGTGCGTGTGTGTGTCGTGTGTGTGCGTGTGTGTTGCGTGTGTGTTGCGTGTGTTGCGTGTGTGTGTATGTGCTGCGTGCGTGTTGCGTGTGTGTTGCGTGTGTGTTGCGTGTGTGCTGCGTGTGTGTTGCGTGTGTGCTGCGTGTGTGCTGCGTGTGTGTTGCGTGTGTGCTGCGTGTGTGCTGCGTGTGTGCTGCGTGTGTGTTGCGTGTGTGCTGCGTGTGTGCTGCGTGTGTGCTTGCGTGTGTGCTGCGTGTGTGCTGCGTGTGTGTCTGCGTGTGTGCTGCGTGTGTGTTGCGTGTGTGCTGCGTGTGTGTTGCGTGTGTGCTGCGGTTGTGTGCGTGTGCTGCGTGTGTGCTGCGTGTGTGCTGCGTGTGTGTGCGTGTGTGCTGCGTGTGTGCTGCGTGTGTGTTGCGTGTGTGCTGCGTGTGTGCTGCGTGTGTGTTGCGTGTGTCTGCGTGTGTGTCTGCGTGTGGTTGCGTGTGTGTGCGTGTGTGTGCGTGTGTGCTGCGTGTGTTGCTGCGTGTGTGCTGGTGTGTTTGTGTGTGCTGCGTGTGTGTGCGTGTGTGCTGCGTGTGTTGCTGTGTGTGTGTGTGCGTGTGTTGCGTGTGTGCTGCGTGTGTGCTGCGTGTGTGTTGCGTTCTGTGTGTGTGCGTGTGTGCTGCGTGTGTGTTGCGTGTGTGCTTGCGTGTGTGTTGCGTGTGTGTGCGTGTGTGCTGCGTGTGTGTGCGTGTGTGCTGCGTGTGTGTGCGTGTGTGTTGTGTGTGTGCGTGTGTGCTGCGTGTGTGTGCGTGTGTGCTGCGTGTGTGTTGCGTGTGTGGCGTGTGTGCTGCGTGTGTTGCGTGTGTGCATGTTGTTGCGTGTGTGTTGCGTGTGTGCTGCGTGTGCTGCGTGTGTGCGTTGTGCTGTGTGTTGGTGTGTGCTGCGTGTGTGCTGCGTGTGTGTTGCGTGTGTGCTGCGTGTGTGCGTGTGTTGCGTGTGTGTGCGTGTGTGCTGCGTGTGTGTTGCGTGTGTGCTGCGTGTGTGTCGTGTGTGCTGCTGTGTGCTGGTGTGTGCTGCGTGTGTGCTGCGTGTGTTGCGTGTGTGCTGCGTGTGTGCTGCGTGTGTTGCGTGTGTGCTGCGTGTGTGCTGCGTGTGTGTTGCGTGTGTGCTGGTGTGTGCTGCGTGTGTGTTGCGTGTGTGTTGCGTGTGTGTTGCGTGTGTGTGTGTGTGCTGCGTGTGTGTGCTGTGTGCTGTGTTCGTGTGTGCTGCGTGTGTGCTGCGTGTGTGTTGTTGTGCGGTGTGTGCTGCGTGTGTGTGCGTGTGTGCTGCGTGTGTGTTGCGTGTGTGCTGCGTGTGTGTTGCGTGTGTGCTGCGTGTGTGTTGCGTGTGTGCTGCGTGTGTGTTGCGTGTGTGCTGCGTGTGTGCGTGGTGTGCGTGTGTGTGCTGCGTGTGTGCTGCGTGTGTGCTGCGTGTGTGCTGCGTGTGTGCTGCGTGTGTGCTGCGTGTGTGTTGCGTGTGTGCTGCGTGTGTGCTGCGTGTGTGTTTCGTGTGTGTTGCGTGTGTGCTGCGTGTGTGTTGCGTGTGTGTTGCATGAGTGTTGCATGTGTGTTGTGTGTGTGTTTGTGTGTGTACTCACCTAGCTGTGATTGCAAGGGTCGATTCACAGCTCCTGGCCCGGCCTCTACACTGGCCACTACTTGGTCACTCTACCCGCTCCATGAGCTTTATCATAACTCTCCTTAAAGCTATGTATGGATCTTGCCTCCACTACATCACTTCCCAGACTATTCCACTTCCTGACAACTCTGTGACTGAAGAAATACTTCCTAACATCCCTGTGCTTCATCTGAGTCTTCAACTTCCAACTGTGACCCCTTGTTGCTGTGTCCCATCTCTGGAACATTCTGTCTCTGTCCACCTTGTCGATTCCTCTCAGTATTTTATACGTCGTTATCATATCCCCTCTATTTCTCCTGTCTTTCAGTGTCGTCAGATCGATTTCCCATAACCTCTCATCGTAGGACATACCCCTTAGCTCCGGGGCTAGTCTTGTTGCAAACCTTTGCTCTTTCTCTAGTTTCATTACATGCTTGGCTAGGTGAGGGTTCCAAACTAGCGCTGCATACTCCAATATGGGCCTAACGTACACAGTGTCCAGGGTCCTGAATGACTCCTTATTAAGATGTCGGAATGCTGTTCTTAGGTTTGCCAGGCGCCTGTATGCTGCAACATTTATTTGGTTGATGTGCGCCTCAGATGTGCCCGGTGTTATACTCACCCCAAGATCCTTTTCCTTTAGTGAGGTTTGTAGGCTCTGGCCCTCTAGACTGTACTCCGTCTGTGGTCTTCTTTGCCCTTCCCCAATCTTCATGACTTTGCACTTGGTGAGGTTGAACTCCAGGAGCCAGTTGCTGGACCAGGCTTGCAGCCTGACCAGATCCCTCTGTAGTTCTGACTGGTCCTCGTCTGATTGAATTATTCTCATCAACTTTACATCATCTGCAAACAGAGACACTTCGGAGTCTATTCCTTCCGTCATGTCGTTCACAAATACCAAAAACAGCACCGGTCCTAGGACTGACCCCTGTGGCACCCCAATGCACACACACACACGTGTGTGCATTGTGGGTTGTGTTGTGTTGTGTGGGGGGGGGAGTGAGTGTGCATTTGATTGCTTGTTTGGTGAAGGTGTACGAGAGCAGAGAGGCAGCGACTGGGAAGGCATGGACCAGTGCTACGTCTCTCCCAGTAATGATTACGTGAGTGATTGTAGTCAGTGTGACTCACTTCCTCTGATGTCAACGATGCCACTGGTAGACCTTGTCACAGCTGCTGGTTCCCTAGCACTGCTGGTAGACCTTGTCACAGCTGCTGGTTCCCTAGCACTGCTGGTAGACCTTGTCACAGCTGCTGGTTCCCTAGCACTGCTGGTAGACCTTGTCACAGCTGCTGGTTCCCTAGCACTGCTGGTAGACCTTGTCACAGCTGCTGGTTCCCTAGCACTGCTGGTAGACCTTGTCACAGCTGCTGGTTCCTAGCACTGCTGGTAGACCTTGTACAGCTGCTGGTTCCTAGCACTGCTGGTAGACCTTGTCACAGCTGCTGGTTCCCTAGCACTGCTGGTAGACCTTGTCACAGCTGCTGGTTCCCTAGCACTGCTGGTAGACCTTGTCACAGCTGCTGGTTCCCTAGCACTGCTGGTAGACCTTGTCACAGCTGCTGGTTCCCTAGCACTGCTGGTAGACCTTGTCACAGCTGCTGGTTCCCTAGCACTGCTGGTAGACCTTGTCACAGCTGCTGGTTCCCTAGCACTGCTGGTAGACCTTGTCACAGCTGCTGGTTCCCTAGCACTGCTGGTAGACCTTGTCACAGCTGCTGGTTCCCTAGCACTGCTGGTAGACCTTGTCACAGCTGCTGGTTCCCTAGCACTGCTGGTAGACCTTGTCACAGCTGCTGGTTCCCTAGCACTGCTGGTAGACCTTGTCACAGCTGCTGGTTCCCTAGCACTGCTGGTAGACCTTGTCACAGCTGCTGGTTCCCTAGCACTGCTGGTAGACCTTGTCACAGCTGCTGGTTCCTACACTGCTGGTAGACCTTGTCACAGCTGCTGGTTCCCTAGCACTGCTGGTAGACCTTGTCACAGCTGCTGGTTCCCTAGCACTGCTGGTAGACCTTGTCACAGCTGCTGGTTCCCTAGCACTGCTGGTAGACCTTGTCACAGCTGCTGGTTCCCTAGCACTGCTGGTAGACCTTGTCACAGCTGCTGGTTCCCTAGCACTGCTGGTAGACCTTGTCACAGCTGCTGGTTCCCTAGCACTGCTGGTAGACCTTGTCACAGCTGCTGGTTCCTAGCACTGCTGGTAGACCTTGTCACAGCTGCTGGTTCCCTAGCACTGCTGGTAGACCTTGTCACAGCTGCTGGTTCCCTAGCACTGCTGGTAGACCTTGTCACAGCTGCTGGTTCCCTAGCACTGCTGGTAGACCTTGTCACAGCTGCTGGTTCCCTAGCACTGCTGGTAGACCTTGTCACAGCTGCTGGTTCCTAGCACTGCTGGTAGACCTTGTCACAGCTGCTGGTTCCCTAGCACTGCTGGTAGACCTTGTCACAGCTGCTGGTTCCCTACACTGCTGGTAGACCTTGTCACAGCTGCTGGTTCCCTAGCACTGCTGGTAGACCTTGTCACAGCTGCTGGTTCCCTAGCACTGCTGGTAGACCCTGACACAGCTGCTGGTTCCCTAGCACTGCTGGTAGACCTTGTCACAGCTGCTGGTTCCCTAGCACTGCTGGTAGACCTTGTCACAGTTGCTGGTTCCCTAGCACTGCTGGTAGACCTTGTCACAGCTGCTGGTTCCCTAGCACTGCTGGTAGACCTTGTCACAGCTGCTGGTTCCCTAGCACTGCTGGTAGACCTTGTCACAGATGCTGGTTCCCTAGCATTGCTGGTAGACCTTGTCACAGCTGCTGGTTCCCTAGCACTGCTGGTAGACCCTGACACAGCTGCTGGTCCCCTAGCACTGCTGGTAGACCTTGTCACAGCTGCTGGTTCACTAGCACTGCTGGTAGACCCTGACACAGCTGCTGGTTCACTAGCACTGCTGGTAGACCCTGACACAGCTGCTGGTTCCCTAGCACTGCTGGTAGACCCAGACACAGCTGCTCGTTCCCTAGGACTGCTGGTAGACCCTGACGCAGCTGGTGGTCCCCTAGGACTGCTGAAAGACCCTGACACAGCTGCTGGTCCCCTAGCACTGCTAGTAGACCCTGACGCAGCTGGTGGTCCCTAGCAGTGCTGGTAGACCCTGACACACCTGGTGGTCTCCTAGCAGTGCTGGTAGACCCTGACACACCTGGTGGCCCCCTAGAAGTGCTGGTAGACTCTGACACAGCTGATTGTCCCCTAGGACTGCTGGTAGACCCCTGACACAGCTATTGGTTCCCTAGCACTGCTGGCAGACCCCGGACACAGCTGCTGGTCCCCTAGCACTGCTTACCTGGAGGTTAGGTCACCCCGCGGCCGGTTGTCCCAGGCTGCATGGTAATCAGAGCCCTGATCACCAGGCTGTTACCCTAGCACTGCTACGCAGGCCGCGTGACACAGCCGGCTGGTCGGCACTCAAAATAATGGAAGACCAAATTCATCCTAAGAATACTTCTTTTAATGTTTTCGAAAGTTAGGACTGCTGGTAGATCCTGACACAGCTGGTGGTCCCCTAGCACTGCTGAAACTCCCCTATCCCCTTCAGCTTTGTTTCGCTTAGAGCAGGCAGATTGACAGCTTGTTCCCCTAGCACTGACAATTATCCTTATCATCTGCACTACATCCATTATATATATATATATATATATATATATATATATATATATATATATATATATATACTATTATGTAATAAAATATACCTATTAGTAAAAAAAAAAAAAAGAAGATGGGGTGGTAGGGAAAGTGGAATATTCAAATGGCATCAGGAAGAAATCCAAATATTCTTCCTTGAAGCCTTTTCATCCACTTCTCCGAGGCTATGGGTCCCACAATTTGTACCAGAGGTGGACCCCATCACACTTTGGAGTTTTCTTCTATTTTCTTAATAGTTTTTGTTCTTATTTATTTCCTCTCATCTCCACGGGAGTGGAGAAGAATCCTTCCTCCGTGAGCCTTGCATGTCGTAAAAGGCGACTAAAGTACCCGGAGTAAGAAACTGCTAACTCCCCTTATGTATATTAGTAAACACAAGAAAAACTTTATAAAGCTGGGATGTTTGAATATGCGTGGTTGTAGTGCAAAAAGAAATCTTAGTTGACATACCTATATCAAAAATCATTCTTTAACATTTGTCTTAAAAGTTTAAGTTTAAAATCTTCCTAATAAAAATTAGCCAACACAGCAGGGAATATTATTCGCTCATCCTGAGCTTTTCAGTCAATGAATTACTTTCAAATGTGAAAACTGGACTATTGTAATTTAATAAATAAAACTATTATTACAATGGATGTATTCAAAATTAGCAACGATCTTACCAATGCTAAGAATTCTGAGAATTTCTTTACCGGAGACGTCCATAAAACAGTGATTTAAGATAAATGTGAACAAATTTGTAATTATTCCGTTTTTACTGCAAATTTAAGCATTTACAATAAATATCTAATACCATAAAAATGGATGATATTGTAATCTATCCAACCACCAGTGAAGTCTTTAGATTATGGCGGCAACAGATGAATTACACAAGATTAGCCTATACACGCATGGAAATTAATCTTATCAAAAATTAATATTATATAATATACTCGTCAAACACTAAAAACATCAGCGGGTCGTGGCCTTTTACTTAGGGGAAATTTACTGTGTATGATGCAAAGTTTTTTGGGGGGGCTCCTCTTGAGACATGATGAGGAGGAGGCTTCTCTTGAGACATGATGGGGAGGCTCCTCTTGAGACATGATGATGGGGAGGCTCCTCTTGAGACATGATGATGAGGAGGCTTCTCTTGAGACATGATGGGGAGGCTCCTCTTGAGACATGATGATGGGAAGGCTCCTCTTGAGACATGATGATGGGGAGGCTCCTCTTGAGACATGATGATGGGGAGGCTCCTCTGGAGACATGATGGGGAGGCTCCTCTTGAGACATGATGATGGGGAGGCTCCTCTGGAGACATGATGAGGAGGCTCCTCTTGAGACATGATGATGGGGAGGCTCCTCTGGAGACATGATGATGGGGAGGCTCCTCTGGAGACATGATGATGGGGAGGCTCCTCTTGAGATATGATGATGGGGAGGCTCCTCTGGAGACATGATGATGGGGAGGCTCCTCTTGAGACATGATGAACACAACAGTAAGGTGTGATCATCTCCCACGCGACGCAACCACCCTCAACACTTCTCACTACAATGGGTTTTCTTTTCATTCTCACGAGCGCCCTCCTTGTTTACTTTCTCATGTGACCCCTCACCCTTCCCATCCAACCACTCTCACTCTTCCAAAATCAACTTTAAATTATTTGCAAGTCTTTATTTCATTGTTCCATTTTATTGGGATATCCTAAGTCAGATCTTTATCATTTACCGACCATACATGACTATAGCAATTTTGTGCCTATTGGAATCGCAGCACAATTTTATAACGGTAAAATCTTATCTAAATTACATATGGATTTGCAACTCAATTTGAGACCTGATAATAGTCCAAAAAATTACCCGAAATGCTTTCTATGGCTTTTTTCCCGATTATTCCTGGAACAATATTGTTACTTTTATTCTACCAAACGTTTATCTTACCCTTGTCTCAGTTCACTTTCCACCCTGGCTGATGTTCTCTTCTAGTCAAGTTCTAAACTACACCATATCACATTTTTCACTACTTTCTCTCCAGCCTCGCTGCACGCTTAACAATGATGCAAGAAAACACTCAAACCTATTAAGATATATATATATCTTTTGTACTATATTATGTAATAAAATATACCTATTGGTAAAAAAAAATAATGAAAAGATGGGGTGGTAGTGGAAGTGGAATATTCAAATGGCTTCAGGAAGAAATCCAAATATTCTCCCTTGAAGCCTTTTTATCCACTTCTCCGAGACTATGGGTCCCACAATTTGTGACAGAGGTGGACCCCATTTATATTATATTATATATATATATATATATATATATATATATATATATATATATATATTTGACAGTCTTTGATGTTTGAAATGCTCTTTTAGCTAGCATGTTAAACATTTTCCTGGTAGAGGCAATGAGCTTTCATATGCTGAACTTTTATCTCGCATGTATGTATGAATGTGTGTGTGTGTTATATATATATATATATATATATATATATATATATATATATATATATATATATATATATATATATATATATAAGTGTAAAGTTAGAAAGTTGAAAGTGAACATAGATATGAGTAAGGTGATGCGGGTATCAAACGATTTAAATAAAGGAAAATTGGATATCACATTGGAGAGAGGGATTATGGAAGAAGTAAATGTTTTCAGATATTTGGGAGTTGACGTGTCAGCGGATGGGTTTATGAAGGATGAGGTTAACCATAGAATTGATGAAGGAAAAAAAGGGGAGTGGTGCGTTGAGGTATCTGTGGAGACAAAAACGTTATCCATGGAGGCAAAGAAGAGAATGTACGAAAGTATAGTGGTACCAATACTCTTATATGGGTGTGAAGCATGGGATGCAAATGCTGCAGCGAGGAGGAGGCTGGAGGCAGTGGAGATGTCCTGTCTAAGGGCAATGTGTGGTGTAAATATTATGCAGAAAATTCGGAATGTGGAAATTAGGAGGTGTGGAGTTACTAAAAGTATTTGTCAGAGGGCTGAAGAGGGGTTGTTGAGGTGGTTTGGTCATTTAGAGAGAATGGATCAAAGTAGAATGACTTGGAGAGCATATAAATCTGTAGGGGAAGGAAGGCGGGGTAGGGGTCGTCCTAGAAAAGGTTGGAGGGAAGGGGTAAAGGAGGTATTGTGGGCGAGGGGCTTGGACTTCCAGCAAGCATGTGTGAGCGTGTTAGATAGGAGTGAATGGAGACGAATGTTTTTTGGGACATGACGATCTGTTGGAGTGTGAGCAGGGTAACATTGTGTGAAGGGATTCAGGGAAACCAGTTAATTGATTTAGTTGGACTTGAGTCCTGGAAATGGGAAGTACAATGCCTGCACTTTAAAGGAGGGGTCTGGGATAGTGACAGCTGGGAGGGACAATTATCAGCTGTCGTATCTGAGCTCCTCTGCAAAGACAGTGATTATGTATGTGTGGTGATAGTGTTGAATGATGATGAAAGTATTTTCTTTTTGGGGATTTTCTTTCTTTTTGGGTCACCCTGCCTCGGTGGGAGACGGCCGACTTGTTGAAAAAAAAAAAAAAATATATATATAGTATATATATGTCGTGCCGATTAGGTAAAACTTGCGATTTTGGCTTAAATAGCAACGCTCACCTTGCCATATAAGACAAGTGAAAATTTGTGTATGCAATAATTTCGCCAAAATCATTCTGAACATAACGAAAAAAATATATTTCATTGTGTTTGTTTATTATTAAATTAATGTTAACGTATCTAAAATATATTTAGTTGGGTTAGGCTAAATTAAATTGCGCTTGTTGTAATAAGGTTAGGTAGGTTTTCAAAGTTTCTCTTGGTATAAAATTATAAATTCTTACATTAACATAAATGAAAAAATATATCTTTAAACGTATAAGAAAATTTTAGAAAGGACTTAATTTTAGATGAGTTCTTGCTAATTGACCAGTTTTACCTAATCGGCACGACATTATATATATATGTCGTGCCGATTAGTAAACTGGTCAATAGCAGAACTCATCTAAAATTAAGTCCTTTCTAAAATTTTCTCTTATACGTTTAAAGATATATATTTTCATTTATGTTAATGTAAGAATTTATATTTATACCAAGAAAACTGAACCTACCTAACCTATTACAACAAGCGCAATTTAGCCTAACTAACTAAATATATTTAGATACGTTAACTTAATTTAATAATAACAAACACAATATATATTTTTCGTTATGTTCAGAATGATTTTGGCGAAAGTATTGCATACACAATTTTTCACTTGTCTTATATGGCAAGGTACCGTTGCTATTTAATCTATTAAATCAGCAATTTTACCTAATCAAATATATATATATATATATATATATATATATATATATATATATATATATATATATATATATATATATATATATATATATATATATATGTATATATATGTATATATATGTATATATATGTATATATATGTATATATATGTATATATATGTATATATATGTATATATATGTATTATATACACATACATACATACATACATACATCGTGCCGAATAGGTAAAACTTGCGATTTTGGCTTAAATAGCAACGCTCTTCATGCCAAATAAGGCAAGCAAAAATTTGTGTATGTAATAATTTCGAAAAAATCGTTCTGAACCTAACGAAAAAAATATATTCCATTGTGTTTGTTAATTATTAAATTATTGTAAATTTATCTAAAATATATTTAGTTGTATTATGCTAAAATAAATTGTGCTTTTTATAAAAAGGTTAGGTAAGTTTTCTAAGTTTCTTTTGGTACAAAATTATTCATTTTTACATTAACATAAATTAAAAAAATATATCTTTAAACGCATAAGAGAAAATTTTTGAATGGACTTAATTTTAAACGAGTTCTTGCTAATTGACCAATTTTTATCTATTCGGCACATATTTTTATTTATTAACACACACACACAATAAATAAATAAATATATATATATATATATATATATATATATATATATATATATATATATATATATATATATATATATATATATACATACATATATATATATTATGGAGGTACCACCTCTGAAACTGTCCTGGGGACCCTCATCCTCAGAGAAAAGAATAAACTTGCTTCAGGGAAAACTCAAGGTTCTCCCTGAAGCTGTTTGAAAAATTTCTCCTATCATCCCCTATATTTTATATATACTTTATTTAAAGACAAAATACATTGACAAAAATACAATAGGGAGTAAAACCGACATAGATAACTCAGAGCTACATCTCGAATACTTCGTCCAGCTCCCCGGCAGTGGGCCGCGTGCCCAGAAAGCTGCAGGCATTTCCCCTCTGGATCGCAACACTGAGTCTCTGAAAGAGGAAGCTGGCAGCCCTGTGGTCCTTGGTTTCAATGAGTTTTTCACCCAGCTCTTTTAGGAACTTCAGAGCACACTTGCCCCATGCTCCAAGGGTCTCCGACCCTATTGGGATGAAGTTATAGCAAGGGGGAAGGCCTTCATTTTTGCGGGTCTTCTGTGTCTTCCTGTTGCTGGCAGCTCTACCCCCTTCAGCTACGGAGTATGGCAAGTAGGTGTCTACCAATGTAGCAGCACAGGTGTAGTCCCAGGCAATCTGCTTTCCATCCTTCCAGGGTGGCTCCATCAGGACGCTTTGACTTCCGTTAGACCTCTGCACTTGGGGTTCCCATTGGGCTGGGCAACGGGCTGTGGCGAGGCTTCTCTTTATGATGTCATTGACCTCCTCATATCTAGCATACTTCCCTTCTGATGTGTGACACGAGACCATGAAGTCCGAATTGATCAGCCGTCGCCCTGACGCAAATACACCTATGTTCGGTGAGTATGGGGGCGGCTAGGCGAAGAGCAACACCAATCCGAATGGCCTGTGGGACGAGTCGAGTGCCCAGGGAGGAATTGGGAATAACTAGAAGGAAATCTCCTGAGTGTGGTACCTTCACAGCTAGGAGACGAGCTTTGTCCTTTCCTGATGTGTTGGTGAGCACTGTGTTGGCGATTTTTTCCATGATTGGTTTGTCCCAGTGGGACTGTTTGTGCTCTTTTGGAGGAGCTGGTCTACTGGAGGAGTCTGCAAGGGTGTCCCACCGCATTGCTGCTTCAGTGAACCTGGGGTCTTGAGCTCCTACCGCGTCTCTCAAGCATTCGGGGACGATCTTCTTGACTAATCCATATAATATATATATATATATATATATATATATATATATATATATATATATATATATATATATATATATATATATATAATATCACATGTATATGTATTGCAGTTGCTCTGCGTCTTGCTGCCCCAAGTCACACAAAATATACGTGTATTTGAGGCGATGTGCAAGCCGACCAATATGGTCTACATGGTCTTAACTGTTCCAAAACCAAGGGCTGGCATGCAAGACACAAGGAAGTCAACGACATCATACAGAGAACCCTTGCTACAGCTGGATGCCCAGCCGAGAGAGAGCCCCGATCACTAGCAGCCAACAATACCCACAAACCAGCAAACCACCCGGATGGGATCACCATCTATCCTTGGAAGAATGTCAAGCTCTTAGCATGGGCCTATACCTGTGTCGACACTGGCTGACACCTACATCCATCACAGTGTCCGGCGACAGGGAGGAGCTGCTGACCACAGGGAGGAGTACAAGATCGGCAAGTACAGGGACATAAGCCAACAGTATCAATTTGTCCCAGTGGGATTAGAGACCTTGGGATCATGGGGAAAAAATGCCACACGTTTCCTTAAAGAACTGGGTTCCAGACTCATCGACACCACCAGGGACCCAAGGGCAGCCACTTTCATGTTCAAGCTCCTCAGTGTGGCCACTGACCACACGCTGTGGTCAGTGGTCACATGAGGTCATACCCGTCCTACGCTGTCTGGGAATTAGCATGTGGTGTTACCGAGCACATGGCTTGCTGCAGTGTTTTAGATTCTCAGGTTAAAGTGTTGAAGGAGGTTCTACTTCTTCAGGAGGTAAATAGGAGGCTGAAGCTTTGCCTACATTGGTTTGGGAGTGAGTGTGAGATGGTTGGAGCTGGTAAGGAGGAAATGGTTACCAACAGTGAGAGTGGCAGCCGCTTTAAGTGGCAAGTGGTTCAGGAAGAAGGAAGGTTAACAGAGAAGATGTGAAGGTAGGAAATCGATTCTTTGTTCTCCAGGACGAGTGTACTTCAGTGGTTAGTGAGGTTAAAGATACCACTGACTCCCCTGCTAAACAAGTTAAGAATATTCTGATTGTGGGACTCTCAGGTAAGATATATGCACCGTGCTTTTTATAACAGAGATAGAAAGGTCAGACAGAGGGAGTGCCTCCCAGGAGCTGGTGTTGGTGACATAGTCAGCAGGTTGGATAACATTACGTCAGGTAATGGGAACAAGCCCATTATCTGTCTTAGTGCTGGTGGAAATGACATTGGGAAGGACAGGAGACAAGAGCTACTGGATAAGTATAGGTCAGCCATAGAAGTAGTTAGGTCTCAGGGAGGGATCCCAATCATATGTAGCATTTTGCCTAGAAAGGGAGTGGGCAATGAATGAATGGATGTCTAGGGCAATTGGTATAAGTTGCTGGCTAGACAGATACTGCAAGGAACTTGTAATCCCATTCATTGATAACTCGGACAAATTCTATGGCAAACATGATATGTGCGCAAGGGATGGGGTTCATCTTTCTGGGGCTGGAGTGGTTGCATTAGCCAATTCGACTGAGGGGGTAATTGATGACTTGTCTAGGACTTTAGATTATAGAGGTATATATATATTATTGTAAACATGAGCGAGTGGTATTTAATCAATAACAACACTGCGATTAGCCGCAGTGTTATTGATTAAATACCACTCGTTCGTGGTTACAATAATATATATACTGCTTGTGGAGGCTCGCACACCAAATGGGGAGTAGAATGAAATTAGCCTCCACAAGCAGTATATATATTATTGTAACCACGAACGAGTGGTATTTAATCAATAACATTGCAACTAGTCAGTGTTGTTATTGATTAAATAATACTCGTCCATGGTTACAATATGCCGCCTCTCCCCCACACACGTACCAAAACACAAACACATACCATGAAAGATTATAATATATATATTTGAACACTTACTATGGTTTTAATACTTGGTGCTGCGTACGCTTAATCACGTCCATCAGCCATGTAGGAAGACTCTCACATAAATTCTTGAGGGTTTGGGGAGGTATATTATTCCATGCCTCATGTAGAGCAGCCTCCAGCCACGGGATGGAACTGATATCCTTGCCCAGTAAACTTCATTTCACTATTGACCAGAGGTTCTCAATAGGGTTTAGGTCTGGGAAATTGTATGGCCAGTCATTAAAAAACCTCACTTCACAGTCCTTAATCCACTGAACTACAGATTTAGCGGTATGACACAGTGCACTGTCCTGCATAAAAACCGTAGCACCACACTTGTCAAACGCCTCAGGTAAATTGTCACACAATAACTCCAGGTAATTATACTGGTT
>WNWK01018383.1:22500-40077 GCA_009830355.1 Cherax destructor
TCCTTTGCACCCACACACAACCCCTCACCCACACAACCCCACACACTCACACCCACACAACCCCACACTCACACCCCATAAACACACACACACACACCCCACAAACACACACCCCACAAACACACACACACACACGCCCCACAACACACACCCCACAAACACACACACGCCCCACACACACAAACACACACACCCCACACACACACACACACGCCCCACACACACACACCCCACAACACACACACCCCACAAACACACACACACCCCACAAACACACACACGCCCCACAACACACACACCCCACAACACACCCCCCACACACACACACCCCACAAACACACATACACCCCACAAACACACATACACCCCACAAACACACATACACCCCACAAACACACATACACCCCACAAACACACACATCCCACAAACACACACCCTGCAACCACATATGAGTACACACACAACAAGCAACGCACCCAGTGTCCCCATTCACTAACTTGTTCAAATTTGTACTTCGATGTCTATTTTTAAATTACTTGAAAATGTACAAAATCTTGACAATGTTTTGTGTCAGTGACAAACTCATTTTTTGGACTTTAGATCATAGATAAAATTTTAACACCTGGCTACGTTTTTTTGCCCTGAATTACTGTCATTTGTTCCCTCTAGACTGGAACATTGATGTACGTACATTAACTGCCGAATACAAACTAAGGTCCTGCAGAATTTCTACACCCAGTAGAAATTCAGTCAGCACCTAAAAATTATAGGGAATACCTGAATAATATAATAATAAAATTAAGAGCTAGGAGCCAGGAGCATAATACAGAGGGAATATTTTAAGTCATTTCAATTGTTCTTAGAATGCAGGCAAGAAACATCATTAACACGTACATAACTAACACGTATACGCTACTGGAAAGTCTGGCTCTAAATCTACACTGTAAACGCCTCCTTCGACAATATGAGGCATGGTGTATAATGCGAAATGACCTTAATAAAAATCAGTAGTGCAACAATTTCTTAAAGATATAACTAAATAAGAATAAATAATCCCACGTTTTTTAAACTTCCTTCACATATAAAGGGAATTACCAACACACTCTTGTCTTCAGGAGGAAACTTAAGTTAATCCGCTCAGTTTCTTGATTAGTCGGACCGTGGTGCCAACGTTGGACTGCGTGGAGCGAGCACCAACAGCCTGATCGACCAAGCCGTTAATCACGACTGGGAGCCAAAACAACGGTCCAGTAAGTACAACAGACAAGAGAGAGACCCACGTCTCCATGAGGAAGGTATGTATTTTCTCCCACACCGTTCCTTATGAGTCGACTTGTGGTGCCAACGTTGGTCTGAGTCGCGAACAATGTTCATATCATGAAACTATTAAATTGTGTATGAAGTTAACGACGGTAGTCGGGAGTCTGTCTGCACGTGACCTAACACAGCGAGTGTTTCCAATGCCCGCGGTCAAGACTGTGCCACTCATGTGTTTATCTCTGTTGAACCTCAACCAACTGAAGAAGAATTAATAATAAATAACAATAAGAAAAATAGGAATAATTCATAAAATTGTAAATATAAACAAATTGTTTACATAAGGTATCTGAAGCACTGATACATTAATTTTCATTTGTGATGAGTGTTCACATACAACAAGCTATCATTAATATTAACATTGGTCACTTGCAAGGTTAGAATCTCATCACATAATTTCATTCATGTAGCCAGTTTAAGTGTAGATACAATATTATAATTTCCGACAACTTATCAATAAAAATGGAGTGAATTACCATTTCCTGTACAGATTTTTTTTTTTTTTGGACTCGTCTCTAAATGTTTGGGTGTTTAAACACTAAAATATAATAATACTTTAGTGCATAACCCCAGACCCTGTCCATGTATTTTCATTTTATGTGAACGACATCTCCATACAAGCTGAGCTGCCATAGATACCTAAACTATAAATAGCCTTAGGAAAATTTGCAAGAAAATATAAGTAGTGTTTGTGGAAAAATAAACACATAAGCAGTATAATGTGATCCTTTATTGACAACGTTTCGCCCACGCAGTGGGCTTTATCGAGTCACAAACAGATCTACCTAGATAACAGAAACATGAGTATTTATAGGATTTAGTCAGGTGGAGAATGCTGCATGTGACAGTCTTCAGTCTTATGTTAACCAAGGTTTTAACTGTCACACTACTTTGAAGACTGTCACATGCAGCATTCTCCACCTGACTAAATCCTATAAATACTCATGTTTCTGTTATCCAGGTAGATCTGTTTGTGACTCGATAAAGCCCACTGTGTGGGCGAAACGTTGTCAATAAAGGATCACATTATACTGCTTATGTGTTTATTTTTCCATTGTGTCGGTATTTTATACCATTCATTTCCAAGTAGTGTTTGTATTAGGCAGCGGAGAACACCGTGACGTTCATCAATGACAAGTTAGAACTTGTCATCACTGGCAGACTGAACGCAAAATGCAAGATCACTAAGCAGAACAAAAGAAACACGTGAAGGACTTGAGTGTAATAATATCAGCATCTTACACAAACTGAAGCACACGCCCCACACACCAGGACGGTACATCGCACATAACGGTAGAACCAGTTGTTGCTGTTTCTCCAAGATGCTAGCGCACCGTGCGCGAATTCACCCAGTTCATGGGACTATCTGGGACACGGCAAAGAAAACCTGACCACCATTATACAGGTGAAGCACTACTCCAACCTCTTGAGTCGCAGACTGCTACAAGGGCTTTGAAATTGTACCATCTCCAGCCCTAAGGGTTAACAAATGGGAGCTCTGACAGGATTCCTGATCACTAGGGAATCAACTGCTGACCTGAAAAGATCTCACTGAAGATCAAAATGATCGAGACACACTCGATATGATCACTAAAATTCCTACCGCCACATCGATGCTCAAAATCAGTTTTACTGAAGTTTCCATATCCTTACTATCAAATTACTCCATGAAGGAACTGCTACTCCTACATACACCTGGTGAAGGACTGCCCAGTGAGGGAAGAAGAAAGGACACACAAAGATTGTTACTCAACCTTTCTGGTAAAATGTCTTAACTGCAAGAGTTACCTCCAGACGCTCGCAGCCAAGTGCCCAAATAGGAAGGGAATTAAGAAGAAAAAAGCTCGAGGACGACAAGAATCTCGACTCAAACCAAATCCCCAATCAATGCTGCTATCACTCGACTTGAGGCGATACCAAAAAGATTCTTCAACACAACAACCTGTCATCAACAAGATCCTCCTTCAAAAGGATTGGAAACTTTTCAAGAAAAACAAGAACAAGAACAGCCACACAGACGCAGAAAGAGGAGAAGGAATTGAGTCGCAGAGTCTGCGAGCGTGCATGACATGGCCCATGCAAGCGCTTTTTCCACCTTGAAGAACAAAAAGCTGGGGCATTCTTGTTGACTCAGAGGGAACCGGGAAGGCAACGTACCATGGCATCTGTCCATAAGAAAACAGTACACAAATAACCCGCCAGTACGAGAATAAACCTTAGACCCAGCTAATGATCCGAGCCGGACCGAAACGTCGTCATAAGTTTCATTCTTCATGTGCCGGTTGTGTAATTTTCCAGTCACGGTACTTGCTTTTGTATTCTTATAAAAAAACAAAGGAAGAGACGACTGCAAAGTAGCAACTGCAGGAAGAAAGAGGAAGGAGACAAGAGATCCTTCACCATCTTAACAGACACTACATTTTCTTCCACACATGTCTGTCAGAATCCACGGGAGGAGGAGATGGGAGTATGTGCAGGTGCAACTGTCCAACAAAAACGGCGAAGAAAATGAAGAAATTGATCTTTGAAGATGCCGCCACAGCAATTGCCGGTTCAAAGTGATCAAAATGCAACTTTTGCCATCACAGAAATGGTAAAAAGCTTTGGCCACAACCCAGAAGACTGCAACATTAGTCGTTCCTCCATCAAACAACAACTTAGGAATAGGGTTGAAGGGTGTGAAGCTGAGAAGTTTCCATTGTTGTTCACTGGGATGCAAAGATCGTTCCAGATCTGCGGAATTCCGTCAAGCAAGTGACTTGCAGTCATTTTCAGAACCACCAATGGGCAACATCAGCTGCTTGGAGCCCCCATAGCTTGCCCAAGAATGGGAAATGAGAGTGCGTCATGGGAATGTGCTTCAACACGACTGCCTCAAGCAGTGGACAGTTGTTAGGTGCATGCGTTTGCTTTGAACAACGATTAGGAAGGAACCTTCATTTTGCTTGCCACCGCTACCACATGATGGGTAATAATGACTGGGGTCTTCAAAGCTTGCTATGGACCCACATCAGGCCTTGATATTTCCTTGGTACAGATGTTCAAGGCAAAATAGAATTTCAGTGCCAGTCCGGCATTGCTACATATCTGAAGAATGAATATCTTAGCAGTCATCAGCAACGATGACAAGATGCTTCAGTTCTCTCAAGACTCTGGAATAGGGAAAATACCAAAGCGACTACTGAGAATTCATTGAGTTGTCTATTTTCTTGCTTAGAGCAAAGATTCCCAGGTACATGTTCAACCATCCAGCAGCAAAGCATCAAGCACAATGTATGGCGAAAATCTTATACTGCCTGAAGATGTGAACGTTTCAGAAGATCCCGCGAGAGAGACTCCTACCTAACTTTAGTCAAATTGACTGAACCTCTTTGACCGGTAATCTGGAGTCCAGTGACTTTATGGAAGTAGTTCAGGACTGTTTTCTGAAGCAGTGTGTGACGGAGCCTACCAGAGGTAATAATTTGCTCGACCTAGTCTTGTCAAATAAAGAAACCCTTGTAAATAATCTGGAGATCACTGAAGAGCTTTGCGCAAGTGATCATAAATCCATTACTTTTAATATTACCTGGGAGTACGAGAATAGGGATAATACGGTAAAAGTTCCTGATTTTCGTTCTGCCGACTATATTGGACTTAGAGAACACCTGTCTAATCTCGACTGGGGTAATCTAGCTAACGATTACGATGGGATCTGCGTTTATGATTTTTTTCTTAATAATGTACAACGTGCACAGAGTATATTTATTCACCAGAGAGAATTTAGGTCAAATAATAACGATCCCAAATGGTTTAACAGGAGGCTAAAACATCTATCAGGGGAGAAAAGAGGAATTTATAGGCGCATCAAAAGAGGAGATGTTAACCTTATTGACCAATATGTTCAATTGAAAAGAGAAGTAAAAAAGGGGATTAGAAAGGCTAAACGTGACTATGAGATTAAGGTTGCTAATGAATCAAAGACTAATCCAAAAGGGTTCTTTCAAGTGTATAGGACGAAGGTGAGGGAAAAGGTAGGACCTCTGAAAATTGGGAATGGACAGCTGACGGATAACGAACTGGAAATGTGTTCTCTATTTAATGACTATTTTTTGTCAGTCTTTACACAAGAAGACGTAAATGAGATTCCAGAAATTAACAATTATTCAGTTCCTGAAGAATTCAAGTTAACTAATATTACTGTCACGAGGGACATGGTTATCAAACAGATAGATAAACCGGGACCCGATGAGTTGTTTTCCAGGGTACTTAAAGAATGCAAGATGGAACTTAGTCAGCCATTAACGAATGTGTTTAATACGTCCATCCTAACTGGTGTTGTGCCAGAGATGTGGAAGATAGCTAATGTAGTTCCTATATTCAAATCAGGGGATAAGTCAATTCCATCAAATTACCGTCCAATAAGCCTCACATCTATAGTAGGCAAATTATTAGAATCAATTATAGCTGATATTATTAGAAGTCACCTTGAAGAACATAATTTGATTAATGAATCTCAGCATGGGTTCACGAGAGGTCGTTCCTGCCTGACAAATTTATTGACGTTTTTCAATAAAACATTTGAGGCAGTAGACAGTGATAAAGAATATGATATAGTATACATGGATTTCAGTAAGGCCTTCGATAGAGTACCTCACAAGAGACTCTTAAGAAAGGTGGCAGCTCATGGTATAGGAGGTAAAGTTCTAGCATGGATAGAGGCATGGCTTACCAATAGAAAGCAGAGTTTTTCCATTAATGGGGTCAAATCTGAATGGGGATTAGTCACTAGTGGCGTTCCACAAGGATCAGTTTTAGGCCCATTGTTGTTCATAATTTACATAAATGACCTTGATGAAGGAATTAGAAGTGACATGAGTAAATTTGCTGATGATACAAAAATAGGCCGTATGATTCATTCTGAGGAAGATACCAGTGAACTCCAGGAGGATTTGGACAAATTAATGTCTTGGTCTGAAAAGTGGCAGATGAAGTTCAATGTGGACAAGTGTAAGGTACTAGTCCTTGGTAATGAAAATATCCCTCGAATTTATAAACTAGGTGAAGTAGAGCTTGATCATACAGAATGTGAAAAAGACTTGGGAGTCATGGTAAGCAGGAATCTAAAGCCAAGACAACAGTGCCTAAGTGTGCGCAATAAGGCTAACAGATTACTAGGATTTATTTCAAGAAGTATAAGCAACAGAAGTCCAAAAGTTATTTTACAGCTCTATACATCACTAGTGAGACCTCATTTGGATTATGCAGCTCAGTTTTGGTCTCCTTACTACAGGATGGATATAGATTCGTTGGTGAACATACAGAGAAGAATGACTAAAATGATTTACAGTATAAGAAATCTCCCGTATAAAGATAGACTTAGAGCGTTGAATCTCCACTCTCTGGAGAGACGTAGAATGAGTTGAGATATCATCGAGGTGTACAAGTGGATGATGGGCATAAACAAAGGAGATATTAATAAAATACTGAGGATATCGAACCAAGTAAGAACCAGAAATAACGGATTTAAATTGGATAAATTTAGATTTAGAAAGGACATAGGCAAGTACTGGTTTTCGAACAGAGTTGTAGATGCGTGGAATAATCTTCCGAGTAGGGTGATAGAGGCTAGGACCTTGGGTGGCTTTAAAAAGAGATTGGACAAATATATGAGTGGGAGGGGCAGGGTTTCATTGGTGTCGTGAGTACGGGAATAAATTCTTAGGTAGTGGTGGTTTTGATAAGGACCTGCCTTGTATGGGCCAGTAGGCCTTCTGCAGTGTTCCTCCATTCTTATGTTCTTATGTTATCACAGCTCCAATCACTCCCTCCCCTCTCTCTCTCTCTCTCTCTCTCTCTCTCTCTCTGTCTCTCTCTCCCCTCCCTCCCACTCTACTATGAAGTATAATATGTAACACTTGTACAAAGAGTATTACACAAGGGTTGGTGTTTCTTATTAACTACACAGCCAGTATTCCCCACACATTCAATAAGCACACCACGCTCTGCATATCTCAAACAATACCTCACTTATGAATACTTTATACAGCGTTTAAGTCACCATTAAATGATCTGGAGTACACTATATAAACAATGCCATGACTGAAAGTAGGTTAAAAGACGACCGCTTATGAACCACCACAAACTGGACTCTACCTCATCACAAACACAATTGGTCGAAGGAAAAGGGCGCATAGTAGATGGAGAATGTGTCATTTAATACAAGAACATGCTGTATACTCAACTATTTGCTTATCCTTCTTAAGAAACTAAATTCTTTATATTATACATGGAAAGTGCTTGGGCGTCGCCTTCGACTGTGTAATATACAGAGGAAACTAAGTTCCTCTAAGAAGCTTGATCAGCCAGGCTGTGCTGCCTACGCTGGACTTCATATAGCGATCAACAGACACTGGCAAGGTTGTCAAAGAGGAGGCCTGATCTGAGACCGGGCCGTGGTCGCCATGACCCCCGAACCATCAATAGGTAAACAAGCAAAATGCCGGAAAAATCCTAGCATGTCTTGATTCAAAACTTGCCCCACACATAAGAAAACACTCATATTGAGCCCACACCTGCACCCACACATCACACTCTTCCATGCTACAATGCCACATACATACCAATATTGAAAATGTAACCTGAAAATAATTTTTAACTGTGGTTACCATACGTAAACAAATATTCAACAAAACTGGGTACATCCGTAGTGAGCTACATGCTGAGAACAAATAAATTTCCCTGTTACATTCCATCACTCAGGATGGATTTCTTACAAAGGGTAATGAAATCTGTCACCTTCAGCTGGTACTTTCTGTAGGGCGATGAGGATATCGTCAAACATTCTATCATGGAGTCAGTAGTTACGGGAGGGAGGAGCTTAAAGGATTCCTTCCAGCAGAGTTGAGGTTACTATTATATAGGATGCAGTAGCAAGCAGTTATGGGACGGGGACGGAGTAAACAACGCTACAGATCTCTCATCACATACATGAGGTACTGAGTGCGGTGTCTCACAATTATTAGTTGTGACAGCGCGTAAAAGTTTTTTTTTTTCCCCCAGATGGGATAATTTATTGGACAGTGCCAGTCATCTACGTCTTCCCATCAAACATGGCGAAATTAATAACAGACAATTAAAAGTCTTAAGATATAACAAATTCCCGATCATCGAGGCTATGGTAGTATTTATAACTAGTAATAATTGTTAGATATAGTCTAAGATTGCTTGAAATGTTGATGCAGTGTTTGACCAGTTGGGCTGAGGTTCATACGTTGGACTGTGTGTGACTAACATTAACAACCTGGTTATCAGGTCTTGATCCACCAGGAGGCTCTTTGTCGGACCAGGCTGCGGGGGCGCTGACACCCGGAAACGACCTTCACGTAAATTTATGTATGATGCTTTAATTTGTTTGATTGATGGTGGTTGTCCTGAAGTTCGTGCAGGAAGGCAACACCAACAGCCTCACAAATGTCAAAAGAACTGACCTGTCTGAGACCTGGCCGTAGGGGCAGTGTTACTCGACACCATCTCGGGTAATCTTTGCATGTCCTGCGAGAAAGCATACCACCAAAAGACAGCAAATCAGCCAAAATGTATTATTACCTTTGATATACCTTTGGTGAGTTCAGAGTTTTTCTGGGCCATGTTCGTCTGGTGCTTGCCTGGTCAACTAAGCTGTTGCTGCTGGCAGCCCGCTGACCCACATATCCAATACAAAAAGGTTAATCCGGCACCTGGTGAAGATACTACAACTTCCTCTTGAAGCCTTCTACACTTGCCCCAGCAGTGTTTCTGACAAATTTTGGTAAGATGTTGCATAGTCTGGGTCCACGGACGTTGATAGTGTTCCCTCACAGCACGGCACGTGTAAATACGATAAAGCACCTAAATTACTGGGAACGGTTGAAGTCCCTTGATTTGTACTCGTGGAACGCAGGCGAGAAAGATGCATGATAATATACACCTGGAAAAACCTGGAGGGGCTAGTCACAAATCTTCACACGAAAATCACTCCCTACGAAAGCGAAAAACTTTGCAGGAGATGCAACATCCCCCACTGAAAAGCAGGGGCGCCAAGGGACAACGCAATAAGTGTCAGGGGTCCAAGACTGTTCAACTGCCTCCTAGCACACATAAGGGAGATTACCAATAGACCCCTGGCTGTCTTCAAGGCGCTGAACAGGCACTTAAAGTCAGTACCTGACCAGCCAGACTGTGGCTCATGCGTTGGTTTACATAAGGCCAATATTAACAGCTTGGTTGATCAGGCCTTGATCCACCGCGAAGCCTGGTCACGGACCGGGCCGTGAGGGCGTTAACCCCCGAAACCCCCTCCAGATACTGCACTTCGTTTCTCACAAGGTTTATTTTGCGTTTCCTCCCATATCTCTCACTCCAGTATGTTACAGCAGATTTGGGACCAGGCCTTCAAGTACTTTCAGGTACATAACACTAGTGATACTAACTCCGTCCTTGCCTGTTACAACATTCAGGAAGTTCAGTTTCACCTTCACAATGTGTAGAAAATCCTGCCTATGTTTCTAAAATGCTGTAAACCTTAGTTACAGCGTGTTAACATTGTTCATATTATGTTAAGAGGTAATAATTCTATACCCCTTATACTCTATGTTACAGTGTTATCTACACACATTATACATTGGCTCTTTAAGGAGCACGTGAGTACCCCCTCTAATAACATGTTCATTTTTCTCCTATAATCTACCTTGTCCATAATTACTATCGCATTTGCTTTGTCTGTTTCGTAAGGTGAAGTCTAAGATCTTTCTTAATTCATGTATAACTTAACAAATCTTTGATGCAATTGTGTTGCAGAGGTGTGAGCAAAGCTCACACCTCTGTAACACAATTGTCATCAAAGATTTGTTAAATCATACCATGAATTAAGGAAACATCCTAGACTCTCACCTTAAGAAACAGACAAATCAAATGCGATAGTAATTATGGACAAGGTAGATTATAGGAGAAAAATGAAAAATGAAAAATGAAAAATGAAAAATGCCCTTTAAGAGTCGCTTCAACAACATTACACACAACCTAAATGACTTCTTCCCACCCTCCACCGTCTCCACTTACATTAAACACATGTCATACATTGCAACCCTACAGTAATGCTGTACATATTCCAATATAATGAAGATACGTTTAAATCAACGGTATTTTTTATATTAATGAAGCTCATATCGGTTAAATTTTTCAGGATAATAGATCCAATTTTTAACATATGAATTAATAAGTTTCGTAGTGAGCTTGCACAGCGTCGTACTGTCACAGGCATGTGTGTGACCATCTGCATAACACTGACGTGCATAGAGCCATATGAATTCTTGGCAGCTGCCACTAAATATGCACTGACCCTCACGGAGGTACGACAACAGCAATGGCACCCATAGCTGCTAACAAGCTAATCGGATATTTCTGGGTAAATATATATCTTGAACTTGTTTAAGAAGTAGAGGGGGGTTGATCCGGCGACCTTACAAGAGACCACCACCATACACACTATGGTAACCTCACAGACCACCACCATACACACTACGGAAACCTCACAGACCACCACCATACACACTACGGAAACCTCACAGACCACCATACACACTACGGTAACCTCACAGACCACCACACACACTACGATACCCTCACAGACCACCATACACAACACGATAACCTCACAGACCACCATACACACTACGGTAACCTCACAGACCACCATACACACTACGATAACCTCACAGACCACCATACACACTACGGTAACCTCACAGACCACCATACACACTACGGTAACCACACAGACCACCATACACACTACGATATAGACCATCACAGAACCACCACCATACACACTACGGTAACCTCACAGACCACCATACACACTACGTAACCTCACAGACCACCACCATACACATACGTAACCTCACGACCTACACCTAGTAACCCAGACCACCATACATAGTAACTCACAGACCACCACCACATAGTAACCTCACAGACCACCATACAACTGGTAACCTCACAGACCCACCATACACACTAGGTAACTCACAGACCACCACCATACACACTAGGTATACCTCACAGACCACCATACACACTAGGTAACTCACAGACCCCACCATACACACTATGGTAACCTCACAGACCACCACCATACACACTACGGTAACCTCACAGACCACCATACACACTAGTAACCTCAGACCCACCATACACACTACGTAACCTCACGACCACCCATACACACTAGGTAACCTCACAGACCACCACCATACACACTGGTAACCTCACAGACCACCACCATCACACTATGGTAACCTCACAGACCACCACCATACACACTATGGTAACCTCACAGACCACCACCATACACACTACGGTAACCTCACAGACCACCATACACACTATGGTAACCTCACAGACCACCACCATACACACTATGATAACCTCACAGACCACCACCATACACACTATGGTAACCTCACAGACCACCATACACACTATGGTAACCTCACAGACCACCACCATACACACTATGGTAACCTCACAGACCACCACCATACACACTACGGTAACCTCACAGACCACCATACACACTACGATAACCTCACAGACCACCATACACACTACGATAACCTCACAGACCACCATACACACTACGATAACCTCACAGACCACCACACTACGTAACCTCACAGACACCACCATCACACTAGGTAACCTCACAGACCACACATACACACTACGGTAACCTCACAGACCACCACACACACTACGGTAACCTCACAGACCACCACACACACTACGGTAACCTCACAGACCACCATACACACTACGATAACCTCACAGACCACCATACACACTACGTAACCTCACAGACCACCACACACACTACGGATAACCTCACAGACCACCATACACACTACGGTATAACCTCACAGACCACCACCTACTACGGTAACCTCACAGACCACCATACACACTACGATAACTCACAGCACCACCATACACACTACGGTAACCTCACAGACCACCACCATACACACTACGGAAACCTCACAGACCACCACCATACACACTCAGGACACCTCACGAGACCACCACCATACACACTACGGATAACCTCACAGACCACCATACACACTACGGTAACCTCACAGACCACCATACACACTACGATAACCTCACAGACCACCATACACACTACGGTAACCTCACAGACCACCATACACACTACGATAACCTCACAGACCACCATACACACTACGATAACCTCACAGACCACCATACACACTACGATAACCTCACAGACCACCATACACACTACGATAACCTCACAGACCACCATACACACTACGGTAACCTCACAGACCACCATACACACTACGGTAACCTCACAGACCACCATACACACTACGGTAACCTCCACAGACCACCATACACACTACGGTAACCTCACGGACCACCATACACCTACGGTAACCTCACGGACCCCAGCCATACACATACGGTAACCTCACGGACCCACCATACACACTACGGTAACCTCACAGACCACCATACACACTACGGTAACCTCACAGACCACCATACACTACGGTAACCTCACAGACCACCACCATACACACTATGGTAACCTCACAGACCACCACCATACACACTATGGTAACCTCACAGACCACCACCATACACACTATGGTAACCTCACAGACCACCACCATACACACTATGGTAACATCACAGACCACCACCATACACACTATGCCACACGGTATAATCTCTTAACTCTGCACTTCACACACAATACATTTATTATGTCCATTAAATGAGACCTCACAATATAACAATAGTAGCAGCTTGCGTCTCAAGAAATAGGAAATGTATTACTTTCATGTGTTCATGTGTGTTCAAGTGTGTGTACATTGGATTTACACACAAAATATTTTAATCAACTTATAACAGCAATATTCTCCAAACTCCCAAATTTTAGCCTCTTTATCATATTCTCTATGATGTAACATCCTGACAACTCCTGTTTTGTTTAGTATCCTGTGCTAGTAATGTGCACTGATTATATTTGCTTTACTTACAAAGCACTATAAGTTTGATTATTCATCTCCTTAAACATATTCCACTTTTAACATTTTCAATTTTGCAAAATCACTTTCAATTTGCCGCTGTTGTGACCAATCCAACCTCATAAACCATTATCACAAAGCAAGTAAAACTATTACAAGTCTGTTCTGACACACCACATGTTGTTCTGACACACCACATGTTGTTCTCACACACCACATGTTGTTCTCACACACCACATGTTGTTCTGACACACCACATGCTGTTCTGACACACCACATGCTGTTCTCACACACCACATGCTGTTCTCACACACCACATGTTGTTCTCACACACCACATGCTGTTCTCACACACCACATGCTGTTCTCACACACAACATGTTGTTCTGACACACCACATGCTGTTCTGACACACCACATGCTGTTCTGACACACCACATGCTGTTCTGACACACCACATGCTGTTCTGACACACCACATGTTGTTCTGACACACCACATGCTGTTCTCACACACCACATGTTGTTCTCACACACCACATGTTGTTCTGACACACCACATGCTGTTCTGACACACCACATGCTGTTCTGACACACCACATGCTGTTCTGACACACCACATGCTGTTCTGACACACCACATGCTGTTCTGACACACCACATGCTGTTCTGACACACCACATGCTGTTCTGACACACCACATGCTGTTCTGACATGTTCTGACACACCACACGCTGTTCTGACACACCACATGCTGTTCTGACACACCACATGCTGTTCTGACACACCACATGTTGGTCTGACACACCACATGCTGTTCTGACACACCACATGCTGTTCTGACACACCACATGTGTTCTGACACACCACATGTTGTCTGACACACTGTTTCTACACACCACATGCTGTTCTGACACACCACATGCTGTTCTGACACACCACATGCTGTTCTGACATGTTCTGACACACCACACGCTGTTCTGACACACCACACGCTGTTCTGACCACATGTTGGTCTGACACACCACATGTTGTTCTGACACACCACATGCTGTTCTGACACACCACATGCTGTTCTGACACACCACATGTTGGTCTGACACACCACATGTTGGTCTGACACACCACATGTTGTTCTGACACACCACATGTTGGTCTGACACACCACATGTTGGTCTGACACACCACATGTTGTCTGACACACCACATGTTGGTCTGACACACCACATGTTGTCTGACACACCACATGTTGTCTGACACACCACATGTTGTCTGACACACCACATGTTGGTCTGACACACCACATGTTGGTCTGACACACCACATGTTGGTCTGACACACCACATGTTGGTCTGACACACCACATGTTGGTCTGACACACCACATGTTGTTCTGACACACCACATGTTGTTCTGACACACCACATGTTGGTCTGACACACCACATGTTGGTCTGACACACACATGTTGGTCTGACACACCACATGTTGGTCTGACACACCACATGTTGGTCTGACACACCACATGCTGTTCTGACACACCACATGTTGGTCTGACACACCACATGTTGGTCTGACACACCACATGTTGGTCTGACACACCACATGTTGGTCTGACACACCACATGTTGGTCTGACACACCACATGTTGGTCTGACACACCACATGTTGGTCTGACACACCACATGTTGGTCTGACACACCACATGTTGGTCTGACACACCACATGTTGGTCTGACACACCACATGTTGGTCTGACACACCACATGTTGGTCTGACACACCACATGTTGGTCTGACACCCCAAATGTTGTTCTGACACACCACATGTTGGTCTGACACACCACATGTTGGTCTGACACACCACATGTTGTTCTGACACACCACATGTTGTTCTGACACACCACATGTTGGTCTGACACACCACATGTTGTCATAATTCTGCCCACCTCAGCGGCCACGTCAAGAAAAATAAACGAATATGAAAATATTACATTTATGTCAAAAAATGATGTTCAATTCTTGAATAAGTACAATGTTAAGCGAGTGCCTCCCCTCCCAGAGAAGAGTGCCTCCCCTCCCAGACAAGAGTGCCTCCCTTCCCAGACAAGAGTGCCTCCCCTCCCAGACAAGAGTGCCTCCCCTCCCAGACAAGAGTGCCTCCCCTCCCAGACAAGAGTGCCTTCCCTCCCAGACAAGAGTGCCTCCCCTCCCAGACAAGAGTGCCTCCCCTCCTAGACAAGAGTGCCTCCCTCCCAGACAAGGTGCCTCCCTCCCAGACAAGGTGCCTCCCTCCCAGACAAGAGTGCCTCCCTCCCAGACAAGGTGCCTCCCTCCCAGACAAGAGTGCCTCCCCTCCCAGAGAAGAGTGCCTCCCCTCCCAGAGAAGAGTGCCTCCCCTCCCAGAGAAGAGGGCCTCCCTCCCAGAGAGGGCCTCCCTCCCAGAGAGAGAGGGCCTCCCTCCCAGGAGAAGGGGGCCTCCTCCCAGAGAAGAGGCCTCCTCCCATGAAGAGTGCTCTACCCCTCCCAGAGAAGAGTGCCTCTCCCAGAAAGGTGGCTCCTCCCGAGAAGAGTGCCTCCTCCCAGAGAAGAGTGCCTCCTCCCAGAGAAGAGTGCCTCCCTCCCAGAGAAGAGTGCCTCCTCCCAGAGAAGAGTGCCTCCTCCCAGAGAAGAGTGCCTCCTCCCAGAGAAGGTGCCTCCTCCCAGAGAAGGTGCCTCCCTCCCAGAGAAGAGTGCCTCCCCTCCCAGAGAAGAGGGCCTCCCCTCCCAGAGAAGAGTGCCTCCCCTCCCAGAGAAGAGTGCCTCCCCTCCCAGAGAAGGTGCCTCCCTCCCAGAGAAGAGTGCCTCCCTCCCAGAGAAGGTGCCTCCTCCCAGAGAAGGTGCCTCCCTCCCAGAGAAGAGTGCCTCCCCTCCCAGAGAAGAGTGCCTCCCCTCCCAGAGAAGAGTGCCTCCCCTCCCAGAGAAGAGTGCCTCCCCTCCCAGAGAAGAGTGCCTCCCCTCCCAGAGAAGAGTGCCTCCCCTCCCAGAGAGGAGTGCCTCCCCTCCCAGAGAGGAGTGCCTCCCCTCCCAGAGAGGAGTGGCTCCCCTCCCAAAGAAGAGGTCCCTAGGAACAACCATCACCTTAAATGCAGTTGCAAGAACCCCTTGGTTAATAACGTGTGGTACAACCTCACTACTAACACCTTAATGCTGTGCCAAGGACCTTGATAAATAACATGATACAACCTCACTACCAACACCTTAAAGCTGTGCCAAGGACCTTGATTAATAACATGATACAACCTCACTACCAACACCTTAAAGCTGTGCCAAGTACCTTGATTAATAACATGATACAGCCTCACTACCAACACCTTAAAGCTGTGACAAGAACCTTGATTAATAACATGATACAGCCTCACTACCAACACCTTAAAGCTGTGACAAGGACCTTGACTGAGAAAGTGTGATCCAGAAATTTTACAAGTGGAAAGTCTGAGAATCAGTCTGTTTATTTTTTCCTGTGTGAGAGCTACTTTATGATGCTTAAATTATTTCGTTACAACACCTCTGAACATTCATTTACCTAACTGCAATTTTACATTTATAACAACATTGCTTTCATCACATCAGCAAAAGTATATAGTAAAAAAATATGTATTTTTGTGTTTTGTCCATTAATATATGATATTAGTAAGGTTACAGAGTGCCAACTATGGTTTATGTCAGCATGTTAAGCAAGAAGACCGGTCAGTGTGCCACCACACACTGCCACTCACACACTGCCACTCACACACCTCCCTCCCGCTTGGTCAGTGTGCCAGCACACACTGCCACTCACACACCTCCCTCCCGCTTGGTCAGTGTGCCAGCACACACTGCCGCTCACACAACTCCCTCCCACCCAGTCAGTGTGCCAGCACACACTGCCACTCACACACCTCCCTCCCACCCAGTCAGTGTGCCAGCACACACTGCCACTCACACAACTCCCTCCCACCCGGTCAGTGTGCCAGCACACACTGCCACTCACACCTCCCTCCCACCCAGTCAGTGTGCCAGCACACACTGCCACTCACACACCTCCCTCCCACCCAGTCAGTGTGCCAGCACACACTGCCACTCACACACACCTCCCTCCTTCCTGGTCAGTGTGCCAGCACACACTGCCACTCACACAACTCCCTCCCACCCAGTCAGTGTGCCAGCAC
>WNWK01018384.1:0-40075 GCA_009830355.1 Cherax destructor
GGACCACTGCAACACAGAGTCGTGCTGGAATACTGCACCAGAGTCGTTGTGACCACTGCACCAAAGAGTCGTGCTGACCATTGCACCAGAGTCGTGGTGACCATTGCACCACAGAGTCGTGCTGACCACTGCACCACAGAGTCGTGCTGACCACTGCACCACAGAGTCGTGCTGACCACGCACCACAGAGTCGTGCTGACCACTGCACCAGAGTCGTGCTGACCACTGCACCACAGAGTCGTGCTGACCACTGCACCAGAGTTGTGCTGACCACTGCACCACAGAGTCGTGCTGACCACTGCACCACAGAGTCGTGCTGACCACTGCTGGTGCATGCAAAGAGTATGTAACCTTTATTCGGAGCATGTTAAACACACCCACATAGGCTCCTCCAACCAGCGAACCATCGTTAAGGGTTGGTGATGAGGGCCCCATCATCAAATCAACGACTCGGTTCAGCCAATGAAATGCGAGTTTAACAATGACAAAGGTGACGTGGTTACCACTCGCAGTTTGTCATTGGAATTCCTGCATAGAGCTGGTTGTGGAACGTTGTCTGTCTTTTGGCTGCTGCTTAGCCTAGACAACTGTGGCGTGCACTAAACACTACTCCTTTGTATATAGTGTACATATGTGTAAATAGCACTTTGTTATACTTGGTGAAGGAAAAGACAAAAGTCTTATATAATCACAATTACTTGGTGAAGGAAAAGATAAAGTATGGAATTAATCTAGCTGATTTTTTGAAAGAAATACAATTTCAATACATCTTCTACTGTGTTTCTTTGCTCCAAGCTCCCTTTACACTCAGGTTAACAGGCCATTGAACCTGAGGTTGTAATATGGGTAGCCTGTCCTGGAGCTGAATTTGGAGACTTAGAGCAGGAGTTGAGCCTAGAGTTGAAGTTCGCGCAGGAGCTAGTCTTGTATCTAGATAGCTTGCTATCTGGCATTGCTTACGCTTTGCCAACGCTTCACGAATTTTGTGTGTCATCTTTGCATTCGCTTCGCTATGGTCAGCCTGCTATTGTGAGTATTCTGCAATTTGGTTTGTTATTGTGTATCAGCCTTGCTATTGTGGGTGTGCATATTGGCTTTGCTATTGCGTGTCAGTTCTGCTATCGTATGAGTATACTGCAATTCGTATCGTGCATAGCGTGTTAAAGTTGGGGGTTAATGCCACCTATTCGAGTCAGACGGTTAGTGTCTGAGTTAACTCTGCTAAAGTTGCCCAAACTCTCTCTACAGCGTTGTTGGCGTATCGCCCGTTCTATTGGTGTTGAATACCAGCGTACCCTTACTGCTGCTCAGCTGCGTGATATTATAAGGAGTAAAATACAAACTGAAACTATGGCATATCAGTCTAGTGTTTCTCCCTCTACAGGAGCTGTTAATCGTAGGTCACCATTGAGGTTTCTACAAAATGGGAGAGACAGAACTCCTGAGCAAAACCACCAAGTCACAGGTGTGGGGTTATCGACAGGTGAGTCTGGTTCACTGGCGCTTGAACTAGCCAGACTCACTCTTGAACAAACTAAAGAACAGCGTGCATTTGCTAAGGAGGAGTTTGATAGAGAGAAGGAGAGGAGACAATTCCATCAGACTGTAGATGACTTCAATTTGCAAAGGGCAGTACAGTTTGTTCCTCGTTTTGTTGAAGCAGAGCCTGAACAGTTTTTCGAAGCATTTGAAAACCAGGCTCGAGCTTTAGGGTGGCCTGAGGTTCATTGGGCGTCACTGGTGCATACTGCGTTGTTTGGTAAGGCACAAGAATTTACTTCTAGCCTGGGAAATGCGGATTTTGGAAACTATCGCATTGTGAAAACCACTGTTCTTGGGGCTTATCAATGTATTCCTGCCAAGTATAGGAAAGAATTCAAACTCGGCAGAAGGCAGTTGGGTCAGTCTGCTGTTGATTTTGTCAGACAGCAGACCAGGGCTTTTACAAAGTGGTACAAGGCAAGTGGTGTCGCTGATTTTGAAAATTTAAAGCAGCTCATCTTGGTGGACAACCTGCTGGAGTCCGTTAGTCCAGAGGTTCGAGTGTTTCTACAAGATCATTCCTTGAATACGGCATTGGACGCAGCCAGGTTGGCTGATACTTTTGAAACTAACCGCTCCTTGTCCGAGCGGTCTTATCTCTTTCCTCAACAGCCTGGTATGAGCAGAGATCGTCAAAGAAAAGTTCCTGAGTGGAGAAATAAAGGTCAAGATGAAGGTGAATCTCGTCAGCAGTCAACTAAAACACCTGGTGAGCAACATCAAATTACCCAACGAGATGTGAAGCGGCAGTATCCAGAGTGGCGTAAGCCACAAAATCAACGAGGTGCCAAAGTTAAAGCTGAGATGGTATGTTATAACTGTGGCAAGCCTGGCCACATCAGACCCAATTGTCCAAGTAAACCCCAACCATTTGGGAAAATCTCTAATATCCCTAATAATATGTCCCAGGAAGAAGTAGAGAAGGGGATGGCCCCTTACTATAGCTCTTGTTACATATCCCTTCAGGAACATTCAGAGAAAAAGGAAGTTAAAACCTTTAGGGATACTGGAGCATATTGCTCACTTATAAGAGAGGGAGTACTACCCCTTTCTGATCAAACCTCTTTGCAATCCTCAGTTCTGTTAGAAGCTTTTGGAGGAGCAGTATTTTCTGTCCCTTTACATCAAATCTATGTGCAGAGTAAATACTACACTATGTTTTTGACTGTTGGTGTCTCGGAGGGATTTCCTATGAAGGATGCGATGCTATTACTAGGTAATAACATTGAGTCTACTAAATGTATAGAACCCATAATGGTTAATTCTTCCCCGATGTTGGCCATAACTCGGGCACAATCCAAAGTGATGTCTGATAAGAATGTTAACTCGTCCTTGGACGACTCTGATCTCGGACTAACCAATTTGTTTTGCGAGGAAAACTGGCCAGAGCCTCGTAAATTTAGTGAACAGCCCCAGATCAAGCCTTCCTATTCCAGGGTTGCAGGATTGCCAGATGTCTCTGTTTCCATGCCTGAGGGACTGTCCTTTCGGGAGGAACAACGGAAAGACTCCTCACTAAACTCTGCTTTTGAGTCAGCTATGGGTAAATCCACTTCGGGTCACCCGGTCAAATATATCTTAAAAAATAATTACTTAGTCTGCACTGAAACTGGTAAGGAGGTGGAGGGAAAACAACAAACAGATAAGTTAGTGGTTCCCAGAAAGTTTAGGTCTCAGATACTAAATATAGCCCATAATTCTTCTTTAGGAGGCCATTTGGGAATTACCAAAACTCAATATAGAATAACAAAAGAATTCTTTTGGCCAAAGTTAAGGCAAGATGTAAAGAATCATATTCGCTGTTGTCCAGAATGTCAGCAGGTAGGGAAACCTGGACACCCCATTAAACCTGCACCTCTCCATCCCATTCCTGTTAATGGAGACCCTTTCTCAGAATTGATAATAGATTGTGTAGGTCCACTACCTAAAGCTAAGTCTGGAAATCAATACTTATTCACAATCATGGATAGAGTAACTAGATATCCAGAGGCAGTTCATATGCGCAGTATTAACACTAAAGCAATCCTTAAAGCTTTAACTAAGTTTATCTCTTGCTTTGGAATTCCTAAAACTATTCAAAGTGATCAAGGTACTAACTTCACTGCCAAAGCATTTAGGGAAGCATTAACTAGGCTAGGAATAGTTCATAACCTATCCACTGCCTATCATCCTCAATCCCAAGGCGCCTTGGAAAGATTCCATCAGACGTTAAAAACAATGATGAGAACATTCTGCTTGCATTTTCCTACAGACTGGGATGAATCACTTCCTCTGTTGCTATTTGCAATGAGAGAAAGTGTGCAAGAGTCTACAGGGTACAGTCCTTTTGAGCTGATATTTGGGCACAATGTACGAGGTCCTCTACGTGTGCTCAAAGAAGGATGGATGGGAGAAGACGCCTCCACAACCAGCTACAATCCTTCTTCAAGGTTGCAGGTAGCACGTCAGTTGGCTAAGGCTAACTTGAAGGCAGCTCAGAATACGATGAAACAGAGGTATGACAGAAACTCAAAATTTCGCTCCTTCCATCCAGGAGATAAGGTGTTGGTACAGGAGCCTATACCTGGCCACACCTTGAAAGCTAGATTTACGGGACCAATGCAAATCGTAAGTAAATTATCTGATGTAAATTATGTGGTATCTCCCCTTGACAAGACCTCAAAAAGCAAAACTTACCACATTAATCAAATTAAAGCTTTTAATACACCAGATAAAGTTCCAGTAATGACTCTGTCCTCTGCCTCTGATGACCCTGACTCTTTGCACTCTGAGATTAATGTAAAGCTTCCAAATTCGGTCCTCCTCAAGGACCCTAAACCTCTAATGTTGGGTTTGACCAAGTCTCAAGTAACTAATTTAACTGCGCTTCTACAGTCTTATCCTGATATTTTTTCGGATGTGCCGAAAAAATGTACATTAGGATATCATGATGTAGATGTTGGAAACTCTAAACCTATTAAACTCTCCCCTTACAGAGTTAATCCTGAAAAACAGAAGCTACTTCAACAGGAGGTAGAATTTCTGTTAGAGCATGGGTTAGTGGAGGAGTCATCTAGTCCGTGGGCTTCACCGTGCATTCTTGTTAACAAAGCTGATGGAGGGTTCCGAATGTGCACAGATTACCGTAAGGTGAATGAGGTCACAATTGCAGATGCCTATCCTCTGCCACGTCTGGATGATGTAATCGACTTTGTGGGTAAGGCTACTTTTGTATCAAAATTGGACCTCCTTAAAGGTTACTATCAAGTACCTTTAACAGATAAGGCGAAGGAAATCTCTGCCTTCGTAATTCCAGGAGGTCATTATCAGTTTCCATGACCCCTTCGGAATGAAAAACTCTCCTGCATCATTCCAGAGACTTATCCATCAGGCTATTAAAGGACTTGAAGGCACGGCAGCTTACCTAGATGACATAGTTGTTGTGTCGGACACTTGGGACCAACATATGTTTAGGCTTAAGGCTCTCTTTGAGACCTTTCAGAGTTTTCATTTAACTGTTAATTTATCAAAGTCATCCTTTGGCCAATCTACTATTAATTTTCTGGGCCATGAAGTAGGTAGTGGCAAAGTGGCCCCTAAATTTGCAAAAATTCTGGCCATTAAAAATTATCCAGTTCCCCCTGACAGGAAATCCCTTCAACGTTTTCTAGGGATGGTAGGGTTTTATAGAAGATTCTGTAAAAATTTAACAGATATTGTTGCTCCTCTAACCTCACTTACCAGTCACAAAGTTCCCTTTATTTGGACCCCAGAATGTCAAGATGCATTTACGAAAGCAAAGAGGTTACTTTGTACTGCACCCATTCTGTTGTCTCCAGACTTTTCAAAACCATTTTCCTTACAGATTGATGCTTGTGAGTCTGGGGTGGGGGCAGTGCTTCTGCAATCTGGGGATGATGGGTTGCAGCCTGTGGCATTTTTTTCTGCCAAATACCAGCCACACCAGAGGGCCTACTCTACTATAGAGAAGGAGGGCCTGGCTCTACTTCTGGCATTAGAGCATTTTGATGTCTACGTGGGCCAGTCCTCTCAGGTGGTCTCCATCTACAGCGACCACAACCCTCTGGTGTATCTACAGAACATGAAAAACAAAAATACCAGACTCATGCGTTGGAGTATTAGGTTGCAACCCTACAATATAAAAATTATACACATTGCTGGAAAATTTAACACAATAGCTGATGTGTTGTCCAGAAGTCATTGTATTTAGTTAGGATGTGTTAGGGACTTTGGGTAGAACCAGCCCTTTTTTTCCCCTAGTGGTGGGTTTTTTTTTAGTGGGGGGGTGCCTTGCTACCGACCGCAGGCACCTTGGACCTATGTTAGCCCTACCGTCGGCTGTCTCACTCTTAAGTTTAAAGCTGGACTTAAGTCTCGAGAAAAGTTTAGCTTTAACTAATGAGCGGGATGGTAGAGGGGAAAGGCGGTCCCATTATTATAATGTGCCATGGTGGCACTCTACCCATTTGAGGTGGAAGCCTAGTCCTGAGCCCTCTTGGGGTGGGGGTGTTGCATGCAAAGAGTATGTAACCTTTATTCGGAGCATGTTAAACACACCCACATAGGCTCCCCTCCAACCAGCGAACCATCGTTAAGGGTTTGGTGATGAGGGCCCCATCATCAAATCAACGACTCGGTTCAGCCAATGAAATGCGAGTTTAACAATGACAAAGGTGACGTGGTTACCACTCGCAGTTTGTCATTGGAATTCCTGCATAGAGCTGGTTGTGGAACGTTGTCTGTCTTTTGGCTGCTGCTTAGCCTAGACAACTGTGGCGTGCACTAAACACTACTCCTTTGTATATAGTGTACATATGTGTAAATAGCACTTTGTTATACTTGGTGAAGGAAAAGACAAAAGTCTTATATAATCACAATTACTTGGTGAAGGAAAAGATAAAGTTTGGAATTAATCTAGCTGATTTTTTGAAAGAAATACAATTTCAATACATCTTCTACTGTGTTTCTTTGCTCCAAGCTCCCTTTACACTCAGGTTAACAGGCCATTGAACCTGAGGTTGTAATAACTGCACTAGAATCTTGCTGATCACTGCACCACAGAGTCGTGCTGACCACTGCACCACAGAGTCGTGCTTACCACTGCACCACAGAGTCGTGCTGACCACTGCACCACAGAGTCGTGTTGACCACTGCACCAGAGTCGTGCTGACCACTGCACCACAGAGTCGTGCTGACCACTGCACCACAGAGTCGTGCTGACCACTGCACCACAGAGTCGTGCTGACCACTGCACCACAGAGTCGTGCTTACCACTGCACCAGAGTCGTGGTGACCACTGCACCAAAGAGTCGTGCTGACCATTGCACCTGAGTCGTGGTGACCATTGCACCACAGAGTCGTGCTGACCACTGCATTACAGAGTCGTGCTGACTACTGCACCACAGAGTCGTGTTGACCACTGCACCACAGAGTCGTGCTGACCACTGCACCAGAGTCGTTGTGACCATTGCACGAAAGAGTCGTGCTGACCATTGCACCAGAGTCGAGCTGACCACTGCACCACAGAGTCGTGCTTACCACTGCACCAGAGTCGTGGTGACCACTGCACCAAAGAGTCGTGCTGACCATTGCACCTGAGTCGTAGTGACCATTGCAGCACAGAGCCGTGTTGACCACTGCACCACAGAGTCGTGCTGACCACTGCACCAGAGTCGTTGTGACCACTGCACCATAGAGTCGTGCTGACCACTGCACCACAGAGTCGTGCTGACCACAGCACCATAGAGTCGTGCTGACCACTGCACCAGAGTGGTGCTGACCACTGCATCACAGAGTCGTGCTGACCACTGCACAACAGAGCCGTGCTGACCACTACACCACAGAGTCGTGCTGAACACTGCACCACAGAGTCGTGCTGACCACTGCACCTCAGAGTCGTGTTGACCACTGCAGCAGAGTCGTGCTGACCACTGCACCACAGAGCCGTGCTGACCACTACACCACAGTGTCGTGCTGACCACTGCACCAAAGAGTAGTGCTGACCACTGCACCACAGAGTCGTGTTGACCACTGAACCAGAGTCGTGCTGACCCCTGCACCACAGAGTCGTGCTGACCACTGCACCACAGAGTCGTGCGGACCACTGCAACACAGAGTCGTGCTGAATACTGCACCAGAGTCGTTGTGACCACTGCACCAAAGAGTCGTGCTGACCATTGCACCAGAGTCGTGGTGACCATTGCACCACAGAGTCGTGCTGACCACTGCACTACAGAGTCGTGCTGACCACTGCACCACAGAGTCGTGCTGACCACTGCACCACAGAGTCGTGCTGACCACTGCACCACAGAGTCGTGCTGACCACTGCACCACAAGAGTCTGTGACCACTGCACAAGAGTTGTGCTGACCACTGCACCACAGAGTCGTGCTGACCACTGCACCACAGAGTCGTGCTGACCACTGCTGTTGCATGCAAAGAGTATGTAACCTTTATTCGGAGCATGTTAAACACACCCACATAGGCTCCCCTCCAACCAGCGAACCATCGTTAAGGGTTTGGTGATGAGGGCCCCATCATCAAATCAACGACTCGGTTCAGCCAATGAAATGCGAGTTTAACAATGACAAAGGTGACGTGGTTACCACTCGCAGTTTGTCATTGGAATTCCTGCATAGAGCTGGTTGTGGAACGTTGTCTGTCTTTTGGCTGCTGCTTAGCCTAGACAACTGTGGCGTGCACTAAACACTACTCCTTTGTATATAGTGTACATATGTGTAAATAGCACTTTGTTATACTTGGTGAAGGAAAAGACAAAAGTCTTATATAATCACAATTACTTGGTGAAGGAAAAGATAAAGTTTGGAATTAATCTAGCTGATTTTTGAAAGAAATACAATTTCAATACATCTTCTACTGTGTTTCTTTGCTCAAAGCTCCCTTTACACTCAGGTTAACAGGCCATTGAACCTGAGGTTGTAATATGGGTAGCCTGTCCTGGAGCTGAATTTGGAGACTTAGAGCAGGAGTTGAGCCTAGAGTTGAAGTTCGCGCAGGAGCTAGTCTTGTATCTAGATAGCTTGCTATCTGGCATTGCTTACGCTTTGCCAACGCTTCACGAATTTTGTGTGTCAATTTTGCATTCGCTTCGCTATGGTCAGCCTGCTATTGTGAGTATTCTGCAATTTGGTTTGTTATTGTGTATCAGCCTTGCTATTGTGGGTGTGCATATTGGCTTTGCTATTGCGTGTCAGTTCTGCTATCGTATGAGTATACTGCAATTCGTATCGTGCATAGCGTGTTAAAGTTGGGGTTAATGCCACCTATTCGAGTCAGACGGTTAGTGTCTGAGTTAACTCTGCTAAAGTTGCCCAAACTCTCTCTACAGCGTTGTTGGCGTATTGCCCGTTCTATTGGTGTTGAATACCAGCGTACCCTTACTGCTGCTCAGCTGCGTGATATTATAAGGAGTAAAATACAAACTGAAACTATGGCATATCAGTCTAGTGTTTCTCCCTCTACAGGAGCTGTTAATCGTAGGTCACCATTGAGGTTTCTACAAAATGGGAGAGACAGAACTCCTGAGCAAAACCACCAAGTCACAGGTGTGGGGTTATCGACAGGTGAGTCTGGTTCACTGGCGCTTGAACTAGCCAGACTCACTCTTGAACAAACTAAAGAACAGCGTGCATTTGCTAAGGAGGAGTTTGATAGAGAGAAGGAGAGGAGACAATTCCATCAGACTGTAGATGACTTCAATTTGCAAAGGGCAGTACAGTTTGTTCCTCGTTTTGTTGAAGCAGAGCCTGAACAGTTTTTGAAGCATTTGAAAACCAGGCTCGAGCTTTAGGGTGGCCTGAGGTTCATTGGGCGTCACTGGTGCATACTGCGTTGTTTGGTAAGGCACAAGAATTTACTTCTAGCCTGGGAAATGCGGATTTTGGAAACTATCGCATTGTGAAAACCACTGTTCTTGGGGCTTATCAATGTATTCCTGCCAAGTATAGGAAAGAATTCAAACTCGGCAGAAGGCAGTTGGGTCAGTCTGCTGTTGATTTTGTCAGACAGCAGACCAGGGCTTTTACAAAGTGGTACAAGGCAAGTGGTGTCGCTGATTTTGAAAATTTGAAGCAGCTCATCTTGGTGGACAACCTGCTGGAGTCCGTTAGTCCAGAGGTTCGAGTGTTTCTACAAGATCATTCCTTGCCTACGGCATTGGAAGCAGCCAGGTTGGCTGATACTTTTGAAACTAACCGCTCCTTGTCCGAGCGGTCTTATCTCTTTCCTCAACAGCCTGGTATGAGCAGAGATCGTCAAAGAAAAGTTCCTGAGTGGAGAAATAAAGGTCAAGATGAAGGTGAATCTCGTTAGCAGTCAACTAAAACACCTGGTGAGCAACATCAAATTACCCAACGAGATGTGAAGCGGCAGTATCCAGAGTGGCGTAAGCCACAAAATCAACGAGGTGCCAAAGTTAAAGCTGAGATGGTATGTTATAACTGTGGCAAGCCTGGCCACATCAGACCCAATTGTCCAAGTAAACCCCAACCATTTGGGAAAATCTCTAATATCCCTAATAATATGTCCCAGGAAGAAGTAGAGAAGGGGATGGCCCCTTACTATAGCTCTTGTTACATATCCCTTCAGGAACATTCAGAGAAAAAGGAAGTTAAAACCTTTAGGGATACTGGAGCATATTGCTCACTTATAAGAGAGGGAGTACTACCCCTTTCTGATCAAACCTCTTTGCAATCCTCAGTTTTGTTAGAAGCTTTTGGAGGAGCAGTATTTTCTGTCCCTTTACATCAAATCTATGTGCAGAGTAAATACTACACTGGGTTTTGACTGTTGGTGTCTCGGAGGATTTCCTATGAAGGATGCAATGATATTACTAGGTAATAACATTGAGTCTACTAAATGTATAGAACCCATAATGGTTAATTCTTCCCCAATGTTGGCCATAACTCGGGCACAATCCAAAGTGATGTCTGATAAGAATGTTAACTCGTCCTTGGACGACTCTGATCTCGGACTAACCAATTTGTTTTGCGAGGAAAACTGGCCAGAGCCTCGTAAATTTAGTGAACAGCCCCAGATCAAGCCTTCCTATTCCAGCGTTGCAGGATTGCCAGATGTCTCTGTTTCCATGCCTGAGGGACTGTCCTTTCGGGAGGAACAACGGAAAGACTCCTCACTAAACTCTGCTTTTGAGGCAGCTATGGGTAAATCCACTTCGGGTCACCCGGTCAAATATATCTTAAAAAATAATTACTTAGTCTGCACTGAAACTGGTAAGGAGGTGGAGGGAAAACAACAAACAGATAAGTTAGTGGTTCCCAGAAAGTTTAGGTCTCAGATACTAAATATAGCCCATAATTCTTCTTTAGGAGGCCATTTGGGAATTACCAAAACTCAATATAGAATAACAAAAAATTATTTTGGCCAAAGTTAAGGCAAGATGTAAAGAATCATATTCGCTGTTGTCCAGAATGTCAGCAGGTAGGGAAACCTGGACACCCCATTAAACCTGCACCTCTCCATCCCATTCCTGTTAATGGAGACCCTTTCTCAGAATTGATAATAGATTGTGTAGGTCCACTACCTAAAGCTAAGTCTGGAAATCAATACTTATTCACAATCATGGATAGAGTAACTAGATATCCAGAGGCAGTTCCTATGCGCAGTATTAACACTAAAGCAATCCTTAAAGCTTTAACTAAGTTTATCTCTTGCTTTGGAATTCCTAAAACTATTCAAAGTGATCAAGGTACTAACTTCACTGCCAAAGCATTTAGGGAAGCATTAACTAGGCTAGGAATAGTTCATAACCTATCCACTGCCTATCATCCTCAATCCCAAGGCGCCTTGGAAAGATTCCATCAGACGTTAAAAACAATGATGAGAACATTCTGCTTGCATTTTCCTACAGACTGGGATGAATCACTTCCTCTGTTGCTATTTGCAATGAGAGAAAGTGTGCAAGAGTCTACAGGGTACAGTCCTTTTGAGCTGATATTTGGGCACAATGTACGAGGTCCTCTACGTGTGCTCAAAGAAGGATGGATGGGAGAAGACGCCTCCACAACCAGCTACAATCCTTCTTCAAGGTTGCAGGTAGCACGTCAGTTGGCTAAGGCTAACTTGAAGGCAGCTCAGAATACGATGAAACAGAGGTATGACAGAAACTCAAAATTTCGCTCCTTCCATCCAGGAGATAAGGTGTTGGTACAGGAGCCTATACCTGGCCACACCTTGAAAGCTAGATTTACGGGACCAATGCAAATCGTAAGTAAATTATCTGATGACAATTATGTGGTATCCCCCCTTGACAAGACCTCAAAAGCAAAACTTACCACATTAATCAAATTAAAGCTTTTAATACACCAGATAAAGTTCCAGTAATGACTCTGTCCTCTGCCTCTGATGACCCTGACTCTTTGCACTCTGAGATTAATGTAAAGCTTCCAAATTCGGTCCTCCTCAAGGACCCTAAACCTCTAATGCTGGGTTTGACCAAGTCTCAAGTAACTAATTTAACTGCGCTTCTACAGTCTTATCCTGATATTTTTTCGGATGTGCCGAAAAAATGTACATTAGGATATCATGATGTAGATGTTGGAAACTCTAAACCTATTAAACTCTCCCCTTACAGAGCTAATCCTGAAAAACAGAAGCTACTTCAACAGCTATGGGTAAATCCACTTCGGGTCACCCGGTCAAATATATCTTAAAAAATAATTACTTAGTCTGCACTGAAACTGGTAAGGAGGTGGAAGGAAAACAACAAACAGATAAGTTAGTGGTTCCCAGAAAGTTTAGGTCTCAGATACTAAATATAGCCCATAATTCTTCTTTAGGAGGCCATTTGGGAATTACCAAAACTCAATATAGAATAACAAAAGAATTCTTTTGGCCAAAGTTAAGGCAAGATGTAAAGAATCATATTCGCTGTTGTCCAGAATGTCAGCAGGTAGGGAAACCTGGACACCCCATTAAACCTGCACCTCTCCATCCCATTCCTGTTAATGGAGACCCTTTCTCAGAATTGATAATAGATTGTGTAGGTCCACTATCTAAAGCTAAGTCTGGAAATCAATACTTATTCACAATCATGGATAGAGTAACTAGATATCCAGAGGCAGTTCCTATGCGCAGTATTAACACTAAAGCAATCCTTAAAGCTTTAACTAAGTTTATCTCTTGCTTTGGAATTCCTAAAACTATTCAAAGTGATCAAGGTACTAACTTCACTGCCAAAGCATTTAGGGAAGCATTAACTAGGCTAGGAATAGTTCATAACCTATCCACTGCCTATCATCCTCAATCCCAAGGCGCCTTGGAAAGATTCCATCAGACGTTAAAAACAATGATGAGAACATTCTGCTTGCATTTTCCTACAGACTGGGATGAATCACTTCCTCTGTTGCTATTTGCAATGAGAGAAAGTGTGCAAGTGTCTACAGGGTACAGTCCTTTTGAGCTGATATTTGGGCACAATGTACGAGGTCCTCTACGTGTGCTCAAAGAAGGATGGATGGGAGAAGACGCCTCCACAACCAGCTACAATCCTTCTTCAAGGTTGCAGGTAGCACGTCAGTTGGCTAAGGCTAACTTGAAGGCAGCTCAGAATACGATGAAACAGAGGTATGACAGAAACTCAAAATTTCGCTCCTTCCATCCAGGAGATAAGGTGTTGGTACAGGAGCCTATACCTGGCCACACCTTGAAAGCTAGATTTACGGGACCAATGCAAATCGTAAGTAAATTATCTGATGTAAATTATGTGGTATCTCCCTTGACAAGACCTCAAAAAGCAAAACTTACCACATTAATCAAATTAAAGCTTTTAATACACCAGATAAAGTTCCAGTAATGACTCTGTCCTCTGCCTCTGATGACCCTGACTCTTGCACTCTGAGATTAATGTAAAGCTTCCAAATTCGGTCCTCCTCAAGGACCCTAAACCTCTAATGTTGGGTTTGACCAAGTCTCAAGTAACTAATTTAACTGCGCTTCTACAGTCTTATCCTGATATTTTTCGGATGTGCCGAAAAATGTACATTAGGATATCATGATGTAGATGTTGGAAACTCTAAACCTATTAAACTCTCCCCTTACAGAGCTAATCCTGAAAAACAGAAGCTACTTCAACAGGAGGTAGAATTTCTGTTAGAGCATGGGTTAGTGGAGGAGTCATCTAGTCCGTGGGCTTCACCGTGCATTCTTGTTAACAAAGCTGATGGAGGGTTCCGAATGTGCACAGATTACCGTAAGGTGAATGAGGTCACAATTGCAGATGCCTATCCTCTGCCACGTCTGGATGATGTAATCGACTTTGTGGGTAAGGCTACTTTGTATCAAATTGGACCTCCTTAAAGGTTACTATCAAGTACCTTTAACAGATAAGGCGAAGGAAATCTCTGCCTTCGTAATTCCAGGAGGTCATTATCAGTATACAGTGACCCCCTTCGGAATGAAAAACTCTCCTGCATCATTCCAGAGACTTATCCATCAGGCTATTAAAGGACTTGAAGGCACGGCAGCTTACCTAGATGACATAGTTGTTGTGTCGGACACTTGGGACCAACATATGTTTAGGCTTAAGGCTCTCTTTGAGACCTTTCAGAGTTTTCATTTAACTGTTAATTTATCAAAGTCATCCTTTGGCCAATCTACTATTAATTTTCTGGGCCATGAAGTAGGTAGTGGCAAAGTGGCCCCTAAATTTGCAAAAATTCTGGCCATTAAAAATTATCCAGTTCCCCTGACAGGAAATCCCTTCAACGTTTTCTAGGGATGGTAGGGTTTTATAGAAGATTCTGTAAAAATTTTGCAGATATTGTTGCTCCTCTAACCTCACTTACCAGTCACAAAGTTCCCTTTATTTGGACCCCAGAATGTCAAGATGCATTTACGAAAGCAAAGAGATTACTTTGTACTGCACCCATTCTGTTGTCTCCAGACTTTTCAAAACCATTTTCCTTACAGATTGATGCTTGTGAGTCTGGGGTGGGGGCAGTGCTTCTGCAATCTGGGGATGATGGGTTGCAGCCTGTGGCATTTTTCTCTGCCAAATACCAGCCACACCAGAGGGCCTACTCTACTATAGAGAAGGAGGGCCTGGCTCTACTTCTGGCATTAGAGCATTTTGATGTCTACGTGGGCCAGTCCTCTCAGGTGGTCTCCATCTACAGCGACCACAACCCTCTGGTGTATCTACAGAACATGAACAAAAATACCAGACTCATGCGTTGGAGTATTAGGTTGCAACCCTACAATATAAAAATTATACACATTGCTGGAAAATTTAACACAATAGCTGATGTGTTGTCCAGAAGTCATTGTATTTAGTTAGGATGTGTTAGGGACTTTGGGTAGAACCAGCCCTTTTTTCCCCTAGTGGTGGGTTTTTTTAGTGGGGGGGTGCCTTGCTACCGACCGCAGGCACCTTGGACCTATGTTAGCCCTACCGTCGGCTGTCTCACTCTTAAGTTTAAAGCTGGACTTAAGTCTCGAGAAAAGTTTAGCTTTAACTAATGAGCGGGATGGTAGAGGGGAAAGGCGGTCCCATTATTATAATGTGCCATGGTGGCACTCTACCCATTTGAGGTGGAAGCCTAGTCCTGAGCCCTCTTGGGGTGGGGGTGTTGCATGCAAAGAGTATGTAACCTTTATTCGGAGCATGTTAAACACACCCACATAGGCTCCCCTCCAACCAGCGAACCATCGTTAAGGGTTTGGTGATGAGGGCCCCATCATCAAATCAACGACTCGGTTCAGCCAATGAAATGCGAGTTTAACAATGACAAAGGTGACGTGGTTACCACTCGCAGTTTGTCATTGGAATTCCTGCATAGAGCTGGTTGTGGAACGTTGTCTGTCTTTTGGCTGCTGCTTAGCCTAGACAACTGTGGCGTGCACTAAACACTACTCCTTTGTATATAGTGTACATATGTGTAAATAGCACTTTGTTATAATTGGTGAAGGAAAAGACAAAAGTCTTATATAATCACAATTACTTGGTGAAGGAAAAGATAAAGTTTGGAATTAATCTAGCTGATTTTTGAAAGAAATACAATTTCAATACATCTTCTACTGTGTTTCTTTGCTCCAAGCTCCTTTACACTCAGGTTAACAGGCCATTGAACCTGAGGTTGTAATAACTGCACTAGAATCGTGCTGATCACTGCACCACAGAGTCGTGCTGACCACTGCACCACAGAGTCGTGCTTACCACTGCACCACAGAGCCGTGCTCACCACTACACCACAGAGTCGTGCTGACCACTGCACCACAGAGTCGTGCTGACCACTGCACCACAGAGTCGTGTTGACCACTGCACCAGAGTCGTGCTGACCACTGCACCACAGAGTCGTGCTGACCACTGCACCACAGAGTCGTGCTGACCACTGCACCACAGAGTCGTGCTGACCACTGCACCACAGAGTCGTGCTTACCACTGCACCAGAGTCGTGGTGACCACTGCACCAAAGAGTCGTGCTGACCATTGCACCTGAGTCGTGGTGACCATTGCACCACAGAGTCGTGCTGACCACTGCATTACAGAGTCGTGCTGACTACTGCACCACAGAGTCGTGTTGACCACTGCACCACAGAGTCGTGCTGACCACTGCACCAGAGTCGTGTGACCATTGCACGAAAGAGTCGTGCTGACCATTGCACCAGAGTCTTGGTGACCATTGCACCACAGAGTCGTGCTGACCACTGCACTACAGAGTCGTGCTGACCACTGCACCACAGAGTCGTGCTGACCACTGCACCACAGAGTCGTGTGACCACTGCACCAGAGTCGTGCTGACCACTGCACAGAGTCGTGCTGACCACTGCACCACAGAGTCGTGCTGACCACTGCAACTCAGAGTCGTGCTGACCACTGCACCAGAGTCGTGCTGACCACTGCACCACAGAGTCGCTGACCACTGCACCCAGAGTCGTGCTACCATGCACCACAGGTGCTGACACACTGCCACCCAGAGTCGTGCTGACCACTGCACCACAGAGTCGTGCGACCACTGCACCACAAGTCGTGCTGACCACTGCACCAGAGTCGTGCTGACCACTGCACCAGAGTCGTGCTGACCACTGCACCAGAGTCGTGCTGACCACTGCACCACAGAGTCGTGCTGACCACTGCACAGAGTCGGCTGACCACTGCACCACAGGTCGTGCTGACCACTGCACAGAGTCGTGCTGACCACTGCACCAGAGTCGTGACCACCGCACCAGAGTCGTGTGACCACTGCACCCAGACGTGCTGACCACTGCACCACAGAGTCGTGCTGACCACTGCACCAAGAGTCGTGCTGACCACTGCACCAAGCGTGCTGACCACTGCACCAGAGTCGTGCTGACCACTGCACCAGAGTCGTGTGACATGCACCAGAGTCTGCTGACCACGACCACAAGTCTGCTGACCACGCACCACAGAGCGGCTGACCACTCCCAGAGTCGTGACACTGCACACAAGTCGTGCTGACCACTGCACCAGGTCGTTGACCACTGCACAAGAGTCGTGTGACCATGCACCAGAGCGTTGACTCACAGTACCCACAGAGTCGTGCTGACCACTGCACCAGAGTCGTCTGACCACTGCACCACAGAGTCGTGCTGACCACTGCACCACGAGTCTGCTGACCCTGCCAGTCTACCACCAGAGTCGTGCTGACCACTGCACCACGAGTCGTGTGACCACTGCACCACAGAGCGTGTGACCACGCACACAACTGCTGACCATGCCACAGAGTCGGCTGACTGACCAATCTGCACGCACCAGAGTCGTGCTGACCACTGCACCACAGAGTCGCTGACCACTGCACCACAATCGCTGACCACTGCACAGAGTCGTGCTGACCACGCACACAGTCACCACTGCACCAAGAGTCGTGCTGAAACACTGCACATGCACAGAGTCGTGCTGACCACTGCACCACAGAGTCGTGCTGACCACTGCACCACAGAGTCGTGCTGACCACTGCACCAGAGTCGTGCTGACCACTGCACCAAGAGTCGTGCTGACCACTGCACCAAGAGTCGTGTGACCACTGCACCACAGAGTCGTGCTGACCACTGCACCACAGAGTTGACTCACAGTGTGCTGACCACTGCACCACAGAGTCGTGCTGACCGCACCACGTGCTGACCACCACAGAGTCGTGCTGACCACTGCACACAGAGTCGTGCTGACCACTGCACCAGATCGTGCTGACCACTGCACCACAGAGTCGTGCTGACCACTGCACCACAGAGTCGTGCTGACCACTGCACCAGAGTCGTGCTGACCACTGCACCACAGAGTCGTGCTGACCACTGCACCAGAGTCGTGCTGACCACTGCACCACAGAGTCGTGCTGACCACTGCACCACAGAGTCGTGCTGACCACTGCACCACAGAGTCGTGCTGACCACTGCACCACAGAGTCGTGCTGACCACTGCACCCAGAGTCGTGCTGACCACTGCACCACAGAGTCGTGCTGACCACTGCACCACAGAGTCGTGCTGACCACTGCAACACAGAGTAGTGCTGACCACTGCAACACAGAGTAGTGCTGACCACTGCAACACAGAGTCGTGCTGACCACTGCAACACAGAGTAGTGCTGACCACTGCAACACAGAGTAGTGCTGACCACTGCACCACAGTCTGACTCGACCACTGCACCAAGAGTCGTGCTGACACTGCACCACAGATCGCTGACCACTGCACACAGAGTCGTGCTGACCACTGCACCACAAGTCTGTGACCACTGCCCACAGGCTGACCACTGCACCACAGAGTGTGCTGACCACTGCACAATCGTGCTGACCACTGCACCAGAGTCGCTGACCATGACCACTAAGTGTGCCAACCAAGAGTCGTGCTGACCACTGCACCAAGGTGGCTGACCACTGCACCACAGAGTCGTGCTGACCACTGCACCACAGAGTCGTGCTGACCACTGCACCACAGAGTCGTGCTGACCACTGCACACAGAGTCGTGCTGACCACTGCACCACAGAGTCGCTGACCACTGCACCACAGAGTCGTGCTGACCACTGCACCACAGAGTCGTGCTGACCACTGCACAGAGTCGTGCTGACCACTGCACCACAGAGTCGTGCTGACCACTGCACCCGAGTCGTGCTGACCACTGCACCACAGAGTCGTGCTGACCACTGCACCACAGAGTCGTGCTGACCACTGCACCACAGAGTCGTGCTGACCACTGCACCACAGAGTCGTGCTGACCACTGCACCACAGAGTCGTGCTGACCACTGCACCACAGAGTCGTGCTGACCACTCACCACAGAGTCGTGCTGACCACTGCACCACGAGTCGTGCTGACCACTGCACCACGATCGTGCTGACCACTGCACCACAGAGTCGTGCTGACCACTGCACCACAGAGTCGTGCTGACCACTGCACCAGAGTCGTGCCGACCACTGCCCAGAGTCGTGCTGACCACTGCACACAGAGTCGTGCTGACCACTGCACCACAGAGCGTGCTGACCACTGCACCACAGAGTCGTGCTGACCACTGCACCACAGAGTCGTGCTGACCACTGCACACAGAGTCGTGCTGACCACTGCACCAGAGCCGTGCTGACCACTGCACCACAGAGTCGTGCTGACCACTGCACCACAGAGGTGCTGACCACTGCACCACAGAGTCGTGCTGACCTACGTGCACTACACAGAGTCGTGCTGACCACTGCACCACAGCGTGCTGACCACTGCACCACAGAGTCTGCTGACCACTGCACCACAGAGCGTGCTGACCACTGCACCACAGAGTCGTGCTGACCACTGCACCACAGAGTCGTGCTGACCACTGCACCACAGAGTCGTGCTGACCACTGCACCACAGAGTCGTGCTGACCACTGCACCAGAGTCGTGCTGACTGCACACAGAGTCGTGGGTGACCACTGCACCAAAGTCGTGCTGACCACTGCACCACGAGTCGTGCTGACCACTGCACCACAGAGTCGTGCTGACCACTGCACTAGAATCGTGCTGACCACTGCACCACAGAGTCGTGCTGACCACTGCACCACAGAGTCGTGCTGACCACTGCACCACAGAGTCGTGCTGACCACTGCACCACAGAGTCGTGCTGACCACTGCACCAGAGTCGTGCTGACCACTGCACCACAAAGTCGTGCTGACCACTGCACAGAGTCGTGCTGACCACTGCACCAGGGAGTCGTGCTGACCACTGCACCACAAAGTCGTGCTGACCACTGCACCACAGAGTCGTGCTGACCACTGCACCACAGAGTCGTGCTGACCACTGCACCAGAGTCGTGCTGACCACTGCACCAGAGTCGTGCTGACCATTGCACTAGAGTCGTGGTGACCACTGCACCACAGAGTCGTGCTGACCACTGCACCACAGAGTCCTGCTGACCACTGCACCACAGAGTCGTGCTGACCACTGCACCACAGAGTCGTGCTGACCACTGCACCACAGAGTCGTGCTGACCACTGCACCACAGAGTCGTGCTGACCACTGCACCAGAGTCGTGCTGACCACTGCACCACAGAGTCGTGCTGACCACTGCACCACAGAGTCGTGCTGACCACTGCACCACAGAGTCGTGCTGACCACTGCACCAGAGTCGTGCTGACCACTGCACCACAGAGTCGTGCTGACCACTGCAACAGAGTCGTGCTGACCACTGCACCACAGAGTCGTGCTGACCACTGCACCAGAGTCGTGGTGACAATTGCACTGCACAGAGTCGTGCTGACCACTGCACTCACAGAGTCGTGCTGACCACTGCACCACAGAGTCGTGCTGACCACTGCACCACAGAGTCGTGCTGACCACTGACCACAGAGTCGTGCTGACCACTGCACCAGGTCGTATGACCACTGCACCAGAGTCGTGCTGACCATTGCACTAGAGTCATGGTGACCACTGCGAAAGAGCCTTGCTACTATCTACACCACAGGAGTCCTGCTGACCACTGCACCTAAGTCGTACTATCCTGCCCAATCATGCTGACCATGCACCACGGTCCGTGCTGACCACTGCACCCAGGATAGTCGTGCTGACCCTGCAAAGATCGTATGACATTCCCACGGGGAGTCATTGCTGAAATTACTGCACCACAGAGTCGTGCTGACTAAGTCAAATTACAAGTCGATGGACCACTGTACCACAGATCGTCGGATCACTTGCAACACAGAGTCTTGCTGACCACTGAACCAGTCTGTGACCACTGCCAAAAGTCGTGCTGACCATTGCACCAGAGTAATACTATCCTCCCTTAAACAGATTATTAGTAATACTGTCCTCACTGTTGGAATATTAGTAATACTATCCTCCCTGGTGTAATATTAGTAATACTATCCTCCCTGGTGGAATATTAGTAATACTATTCTCCCTTGAGGAATATTAGTAATACTATCCTCAATGGTGTAATATTACTAATACTATTCTCCCTGGTGGAATATTAGTAATATTACCCTTCCTCGTGGAATATTAGTAATATTATCCTAACTGATGGGATATTAGTAATAATATCCTCACTTAGGGAATATTAGTAATACCATCCTTCCTGGTGGAATATTAGTAACACTATCCTCCATGGTGGGATATTAGTAATACTATCTTCCCTGGCACCAGAGGTGTGCTGACCACTGCACCACAGAGTCGAAACCAAGCTGTGGCATACCTAGAGGACTAGAACAAACATCTCCTGTGAAGGAACACCATTCACCTGCTGTAGAGAGGCCTAAACAGTACCTACTGTAGAGGCGAGAACCGTTACCTGCTGTGAGATGAGAACACCGTTACCTGCTGTAGAGGCGAGAACCGTTACCTGCTGTAGGCGGAACCGTTACCTGCTGTGGGGCGGGAACCGTTACCTGCTGTGGGGCGAAGGAAGCAGTTACCCTGCTGTGGGCGAACCGTTACCTGCTGTAGGCGGGAGCCGTTACCTGCTGTAGGCGAGAGGCCGTTACCTGCTGTGGGCGAGGAGACCGTTACCTGCTGTGGGCGGGGACCGTTACCTGCTGTGAGGCGGAACCGTTACCTGCTGTGGGCGGGGCCGTTACCTGCTGTGGGGCGAGCAAGTTACCTGCTGTGGGCGAGGCAGTTGCCTGTGGGGCGAGCAGATTGCCTGCTGTGGGCGAGACCGTTACCTGCTGTAGGAGCGGGAGCAAGTTACCTGCTGTAGAGGCGAGAGCAAGTTACCTGCTGTAGAGCGAGAACCGTTACCTGCTGTGGGCGAGAACCGTTACCTGCTGTAGAGGCGAGAACCGTTGCCTGCTGTGAACGAGAACCGTTACCTGCTGTAGGCGAGCAGATTTACCTGCTGTAGGAGGGCAGCGCGGTCACCTGCAGTAGGAGGAGCGCGGTCACCTGCAGTAGGAGGAGCAGCGGTCACCTGCAGTAGGAGGAGCAGCGGTCACCTGCAGTAGGAGGAGCAGCGGTCACCTGCAGTAGAACAGCGGTCACCTGCAGTGGGAGGGCAGCGGTCACCTGCAGTGGGAGCAGCGGTCACCTGCAGTGGGCAGCGGTCACCTGCAGTAGGAGGGCAGCGGTCACCTGCAGTGGGAGGAGCAGCGGTCACCTGCAGTAGGAGGGCAGCGGTCACCTGCAGTAGGAGCAGCAGCGGTCACCTGCAGTAGGAGCAGCAGCGCGGTCACCTGCAGTAGGAGGAGCAGCGGTCACCTGCAGTAGGGAGCAGCAGCGGTCACCTGCAGTGGGAGGGACGGGTCACCTGCAGTAGGGCAACGCGGTCACCTGCAGTAGGAGGAGCAGCGGTCACCTGCAGTAGGAGGGCAGCGGTCACCTGCAGTAAAAAGGAGGGAGCAAAAGGGGTTCCCCTCGTAGGAAGGGGAGGGGGAGGGCCCCCGGGGGGCCCGGAGGGGAGCAGGGCACCCTTGGGGAGGGTTAGGGGGGGGCGCGGTCACCTGCAGTAGGAGGGCAGCGGCACCCCGGGTTAGGAGGGGCGGTCACCTGCAGTAGGAGGAGCGCGGTCACCTGCAGGGAGGGCAGCGGTCACCTGCAGTAGGAGGGAGGGCCCGGGGGGGGGCACCTGCAAGGGGGGAGCGCGGTCACCTGCAGGGGGGGAGCAGGGCCCCCGGGGGGGCCCCCTCGGGGGGGGTTAGGGGGGGCAGCGGTCACCTGGTGGGGGGAGCAGCGGTCACCCTGGGGGAGGGGGAGGAGGGGGGTCACCTGCAGTAGGAGGAGCCGCGGTCACCCTGGGGGAGGGGAGGAGGAGGCAGCGGTCACCTGCAGGGGACGGGGTCACCTGCAGTGGGGGGAGGCGGTCACCTGCAGAGGGGAGCAGCGGTCACCTGCAGAGGAGGAGCAGCGGTCACCTGCAAGGGAGGAGCAGCGGTCACCTGCAGTAGGAGGAGCAGCGGTCACCTGCAGTAGGAGGAGCAGCGGTCACCTGCAGTAGGAGGGCAGCGGTCACCTGCAGTAGGGGGGGGCGGTCACCTGCAGTGGGGGAGCAGCGGTCACCTGCAGTAGGAGGAGCAGCGGTCACCTGCAGTAGGAGGGAGCACGGTCACCCTTGGGGGAGGGGAAGGGGGCAGCGGTCACCTGCAGTAGGAGGAGCAGGGGTCACCTGCAGTAAAAGGGGGAGGAGGGGAGGGTCACCCTCAGGGGGGGAGGGCAGCGGTCACCTGGTAGGAGGAGCAGCGGTCACCTGCAGTAGGGGGGCAGCGGGGGCACCTGCAGTAGGAGGAGCAGCGGTCACCCAGTAAAGGGGAGGGGGGGCGGTCACCTGCAGGGAGGAGCAGGGGCACCTGCAAAGGGGGAGCAGCGGTCACCCCGCAGTGGGGGGGCAGCGGTCACCTGCAGTAAAGGGAGGAGGCCCGCGGTCCCCTGGGGGAGGGGAGGAGGAGGGGAGCGGCACCTGCAGTAGGAGGAGCAGGGGTCACCTGCAGGGAGGGCGCGGCCCCTGCAGTAGGAGGAGGCGGTCACCCGCAGGGAGGAGCAGCGGTCACCTGCAGTGGGGAGGAGGGGGTCACCTGCAGTAGGGGGGCAGCGGCCCCTGCAGTAGGAGGACAGCGGTCACCTGGTAGGAGGGAGGGGGGGAAAACGGTCACCTGCAGTAGGGAGGGGACCCGGGGGGGTCACCGCAGTAGGAGGAGCGGGTCACCTGCAGTAGGGGGGCAGCGGTCACCTGCAGTAGGAGGAGCAGCGGTCACCTGGTAGGAGGAGCAGCGGTCACCTGCAGTAGGAGGAGCGGGGTCCCCTGGGGGGGGTTAGGGGGAGGGGAGCGGTCACCTGGTAGGAGGAGCAGCGGTCATGCAGTAGGAGGGGAGGGGGTCACCGGGTGGGGGGAGCAGCGGTCACCTGCAGTAGGAGGGCAGCGGTCACCTGCAGTAGGGGGAGGGGAGGGGGGGCCCCCAGGGGGGGAAGCCACAGAAGTGACCCCCCGAACAACCAGAATCTGTCTTGAGCTTCAGGTTCAAAACCAAGCACCCAAGTCAAGCAGCCAGTGGTGACAAGTGATAGCCCAAATATTCCATCCTTGTTCAAATTTCTTTGATGTCTTATGGTCTAGAGGAAGAAAACCTTGATGTTGCTTCACCTGCTGTAGAGACAAAAGAAATCACTGCCAAGAGGGCGCAGAACCAGCTGCAGCAGAAGACCCAATGACGGGGGGGCATTTGCCCCGGGGTACATTGTCCTGTCACAATTTCCCTTTTTTATGGGGGAAACTGGGGATATTCTTCAACATTAAGTGGGTTGTAAAAAGGGGGAAAAAAGTTATACTGTATTTTGGGCATATGGGAAAAAAATACATATTTTTTTTTTTAAAAAAACCCCAATGTCTGAAACCCCAAACCCCAACCCCGCAATTTAACCTAGAATTTAACTTGTCTCTTGTAAGATAAGTTAGATTTTTTTCATAGGATAAGTTTAGTTCCCAAAAAAAAAGTTTTTTTTTATGTCCAAAATATAATTTGTTTCATTGTAAAAAAAAAAAAAAGGGAAAAAAAGGGAAAAAAAAGGGAAAACTGCAGCAAACCTACTGGCCCATGGGCAGGTCCAAGTCTCCCACCGGCTTAAGCCAATGCCCCGGGGCAGGTCACACCCCATTAAAAAGGGACACGGCATCAGACCTATTAGCACAAGCTAGTCAGGTCCAACTCACCCCCTGATTTATCTAACATTTTTTTTAAAAATACAAAACTTTTAGCTTCTATGATGGGCTTTTAGTTTGTTCCCTCATCCACAACTCATTATCAAACCAGTGCTTTCCCCCCATCCTTTGAATCCCGGGGAATTTTTTTCCCAAAAATTTAAAACCCTTGCTTTAATCCTGTCTTGGCTAGGTAATTTTAGCATGCTATTTACATTCCCCTTTTTTTATTCCTGTTTTCCATTTATACACCTCAATCATATCCTTAATTTTTCACCTTTCTAAAGAGTAGATTCAGGGCCTTCAGTCTATCCTCAAAGGAAGATTTCTGATACATGGGATCCCCTTTTTCATCTTCCTTTTTATGTTTTCCCGTGCATTTATATCCATTCTGTAATAGGGGGACCAAAACTTTCAGGGAAAAGTATATGAGGGCCCAACCAAGGGTATATAAGTTGAAGAACAACCTGAGGACTCCCATTATTTATGCTTCTTGGTATGAAAAAATTCTGTTCATTTATTTTAAATTATGAACTGTTGTCTTGGTTTTTAAATTTTTTTCTTTTAAACCCGAACTCCCAAATCCTTTTCAACGACTATTAAGATCAACATTAAAGTAAATATAGCCCATATTTTTCTGTGATTACATACAGTGGTACCCCGAAAAAAAATATTTTTGTTTGGGAAAGCTGTTTAATGCCATCCCAATTTTTCCCCCCCAAAGGGGAAAAAAGTAAAATAGACTGTCCTTTTTCACCCCCAAAAAAATACTTTCAAAAACATTTAAAAAAAAACCCATAAAAAAACGATTTTGGGGGCCATGTAAAACCCCCGGGTACCACTGTATTTGTAACTATAAAAGAGTCTATGCATGTTTTTGTGTCCATTCAGTAGGGAAATTTTTTAGGTTAAAGGTAAATTTCTATAACAAAGACTTGATGTAATTATGGTCCCCCTTTTTTTTTGCTATAGAAACAGTTATATGTACTTGTGTCCTTTTTTTGTGTTTATCATGCAGTAATTGTATACATTAAAAAATTTTTTTCCCCTACTTTTTTTTTTTGTTTTCTTTTTTTTTTTTTCAGTGGTCTACAAATTTTGAAAAATTTTTTTGCTTTGGAGAAAGTGCTGAAAGAAATGTGGCAATAATAATGATCAGTTAGCTAAAAAGGAAAAATTTTAGTATTATTTTTTCATTATACAGTGGCCCCTCGGTTTTGTGTTTAATCTGTTCCAGAGAGATCGACAAAACTGAAACCATTTTCCCCATAAGAAATAATGTAAATTAAATTAATCCTTTCCCAGACACCCAGAAATATTAACAAAAAATTTTTTTTTTTTTTACCTTAAAGATAGATTTACATGCAAAAAGAATGAACATTAATATGAAACACCTTTTGTAGACTGTAGTTGCTAGATAGAAGACAGAGAGGAGGGAAGGGGGAAAGAGGTTATTGTCGGGAAGGGGAACCCCCTTCCTTGGGACATTAGGTACCAAGTCCTTACGGGGCCCCTGCATGCCGTACACTCCCCCCCTTGCTGCTACCCCTTCATGCCTGCTACCCCTTTTTCTTAAATTTCATTGTGTTTTCACTTTCTTTACCAAAGGACTGGCACTAGCAGCTTTCTTTGGGCCCATGGTGGCTTATTTGGCAGTCTCACACAATAAACAATTCCAAAACTAGATTACGAAATGTTTTGATGTCCTCTAGGATATGTTCACTCACTGAGATAAAAAATACACTGCCTGAGAATGTATGGGACGGGGTTGGTACTGGACAGGTTCCGCGATCCAAAACGGGGGAAACAAAAGGAGCCAATATGTGTTTCAGAAAAAAAATCGGGAAACTGAAAGACGATAATGGGGATCCAAATGGGGGGGTCCACTGTACAGTGGTACCCGGATAGTCCTTTAAATTTATTCCAGGGCCTTCACTTCAAAACAGATTAAAAAAAATTTTCTTTAAAAAAAGTATAGGGAAAACAAATTTAACCGTTCCCCGGAAAAAAATACTATTTTTTTTGGCATATTATACATTGATGGGGTTGTATAAAATAATTAAAACACTGCTTAATACTAAAATATGTACTAATTTAAACACTGCTTAATACTAAAATTCATACATAAATACAAAAGAATTGCATAGATGAAAAAAATGAAAATTTTAAACCCTCATTTTACTTTGCTAAAAAGAGTTAGTGCCTACGGATGTGTGAGAAGGAAGGAGGAGGAAATGTTGTTTGGGGAGAGCCCCCTTCCCCTTCTGTCTCTTCCTATTTGGACCTGGTTGAAGCTCACCAGGTTTGACTTTACTAAAAATCTGCCCAAAAGAACTTTGCTTCTCCTTTCCCCCCGGGATGTTTGAAATGTGACATTTTTGGTCATTCCAGACAATGCTATTATGGTTTTTTGGGGTTTTTGTTGGATGGTGGCCCAAAGTTTTTCGCCCATCCTTTTGGCAAAGATTTTTTGATTAATGAAGTGTAGCTTCCTCATCTCCTTTTTCCGAGCCTGAAGAGAGGCATCCATTTTAGTCTTGTGCTCCTCCTCCTCAAGTTCCTGCAGCTCCTCAGTGGTCGGGTTCCCACAACCCTTATCACCATCACTCTTTCCCAGCCCCATGGACCTCCCCAGGGGAAAATTTCCCTCCATATAGACACAGCCTCAAAGCCCTCAAAGTCCCTTTCAGCCATTTTGACCCCTAAAAATTTTAAAAGGTTGTATTCCAAACAAAGGTCATATACCGCAAAATTTTCGCGTCCCTAAAGGACGTTTTTTGGATTATTCCAAAGCAGACATATACCAAAAGGGACCACTGTAAAACACTTTTTTATTGGATGTTCTTATGGTTCTTAATCTTGTAATATTTTCTTTTTCCCAAACTAGAAGGCCTGATTAGAGACCGACCATGGGAAAAATAACCCCCCGAACCACTAAACAAATAACAAATATCATTTATGCTCTATCATTATACTGTTAAATGCAGGAGTGCCTCACTTACATGGTAGGTTGGTTCCAGTCTACTGCTGTAAAATAAAAATTACTGAAAGTGAAACATTTAATTTTTTTCTTTCAGATGCATATAAAAAACCTGATAACATGTTTAAATATTATATATTAAGTGAGCAATAGAGCTAGACTTAAAAAATGATACACAGATAACACATTGCTTACCTTAAAATATTTTTCATTCTTAGCTAATAGTGAGTGGTGAATATATTTATTGTAGGAAGTCTGAATAAATGAAAAATGGGCATTTTAAAAACCGGTGTGTTAGAAAAAGGCTATAAAATGAAACACTGTATAGCGGGGGCTCTCCTGTAATGGGAAAAAAATTTTTCATTACCCTTAGGGGGGGGTTAGTTACCTTTATGATTTTGGCCCCCCAGATGATAGATTTTACCTATCTAGACTGTAAAAAAGTGTAATGTTGAATATTTTTACATATTACTATTACAGTGGTCTTTGTATAAGCTTTTTTAAAAATTTTTAAACTTTAATGGGCCCACTTGAACAAAAAGGGTTGGGGAAAAACCTGAAATACTTGAAGATTCTGTGACCAGAAAATTTAGTAATATAGTCCCTATTTAACCCCAGATCTTCCAGTGCATTGGGCATAGTGTGATGGTGCTTTGGTCACCCTTGAAACCAGGTGAAAATTTTCTTATACTAATTTTAGTTCTCGAGATCTGCTTCCCGGATAATCCATCCTTCAAAGGAGGTGCCTAGATATGGGAAAGGGCCTTGATATAAGAAATTTTGGCTGCTTTCCTCTTCAGATCATTATGGTCTGCAGGCTGGCTTTTCCCTTTTAAATATGTATAACCATTTCAGGATAACTCTTTTTTCATTGGATTTAATTTTACTCATCAAAAAACCTTTTATACTTGTATGGGTAACTTTTAGCAGGGTGGTTAGTAGATACTTGCCAGAAAACCCAATTTTGAGGAATTTATTATATTTTAAAACTTTCAAAACCCAACACTTTAGTTCTGTGAAAGTAATCTTGTTTACATACATTTTCAAAGCCTGGGTTTTGTTCTTTATCATTTTTCCACTAAGGGTAATTTTTGCCTTTGTTTTTTTTTTTGACCAAAATATTCAACTTTTTTTTTCAGCTACACACACCACCACATCTCTTGAGCAACTTACTGTCACAATCACTAGATACACATTGTTCATAGTCCTCATTTTTCTAATTATATGAAGTGTGCATTCATTCACTTCATAATCATATCCAACTCACAATGGGACCAAAGTTGTCCTGCACTTTGTTTTTAATCATCATATACTATTCATGTTTAATTTTCTTTGACTTCAAACATCACTAGCAACCTTTTAGTATTATAGTTAATGGGCAAAGGTGAAATTTGGGGTGATACTGTAATCGGGCAGTATCTGCATTAAGGGGGGTGTCATTGTTGCAGTTTTATAACTGTAGTGTTAGTACATTTCTGGCAAGACAGTGATGGAGGAAGATGGTGAGGTTTTTTGCCACCCCCCTTTGGGGGAGATGGCCAATGTGATAAAAAAAAAAATCTTAAAAGCTTTGGGAAACACATGATGCACAAAGAGGTTAAGATGCACAAAGAGGTTAAGATGAACTGTGGCATTATCTAGGTTGTGGGAGAAGTGCTGTTTTCTTGATAGGAAGCAAGGTGTTAAAATGCCCTGGGCCCAGACTTAGTGGGTTACTTAAAAAATTTTTTTTGTCATACTTTAACAAATTATGTTATTGAGAAATATTAATATATGAATTGTTGCAAAAAATGCACCCGGATAATTCAAGCTGTATGAGGGATTTTAAACATGTTTTTAGTACTGAAAAATCCTCATCACCACAACTAGATTAGGAGGCCCAGTTGCTATATATGCTCATTCATTGTACAGTAATGTTTTTGAATACATAATTTAAACATTTTATTGATTGTCTACATGAAAGCAACATAATTTTCTGTGCACTTGTATAAATTTTTTTAAAAAGACTGGTGCAATCGATATAACCCGGTATTCAAAAATATATTTGATTTTTTCTGAAAATTTTGTCCTAACATTATTAGAACTTCAATACAGTTTTTTTTTTTTCCCTTTTCAAAGATTGACAACCCAAAGCCCTTGCCAGTATCGGCCTGGCCTAGCATCACAAAGGAAAACATTTCCCCATGAACCACCCCCTAAAAAGCAGTAATACTGGTAATATATTTCAGTGTTCAAGAGTAAATTTTGGGGCCAAATTCACGATTATTTCATCACGCTGGGTTTCACGCCCGGAAAGAGGTTTGGGTTGTCATCATTTCACTGCTCTTGGTAGCAAGTTTATTTATCAAAGATGGATTAAGATGATCACATTGCATGACATAATTCAGAAATGATATAAAATATTTTAATATATTTTTCAGTACTTGTATATTGCCCTAATGCTGGCACTTTTGTTATGAAGTTATCAAAAAATGTTTTTACATAAAATTTTTCATCCCCTTTTTTGTACAAGATGTATCAGGACGATTTCTTTTCAGCCTGATGGGGAATTTGAATCTTTCCTACCTGACAATATCGTGCACCTGTGATTCAAGTGTTAGGTAAGCCCCCCCCATGACTATAAGGGGGGACCCAGTAACTCACCCAGTGACCATCCACCCCCCTCACAACGGGGAAAAAACGGGGGGAGAGTTACCATGATGACTGGGAGAAAGGGAGGCTACATTTAGTGGAAGCACGGGTGGTGTGCTTAGGTCGCGGGGGAAACCCAGGAATGCCAATTCTCTGAGAACGGGGGTCCCCCGACAATGGATGGAGATGGGGTAGATGGAGAAAAACCCCAAAATACTGGGTGGAAACCACTCCAGTCATACCCCGGCTCGAAGAACAGCACGCGCTCCCTCGCCAACCCCACCATAATAACAGCTAGGTAAGTTATTTAAATTAAATAAAATTTTTAAAATCTGATTCCACAAACTTTTTATACATTTAGTGCAGGGGGGGCCCCCCAATACAGCACCCTTTTTTGGTGTTCCACATTTTTTGGGCCCAAATTTAGCCATTGTTCATTATGTTCGGTTCTTTTTCCCCCGCCATTATTGCAGTTTTTTTTAAAAGTTGCATAAAGGGGTGCGTGGGGGGTTTTTTTGGTGTATTGTATGTACTGTGTATTTATTTTACTTTTTCTTATTTTTATACTTAGTTATTGAGCACTTAATACAGTGGACCCCCCTTTTCGATTTTTCGTTCCCGAATGCTGTTCAATGCCATTACCAAACGAATTTATTCCCATAAGAAATAATGTAAAGTAGACTAGTCCTTTTAGACCCCCAAAATACACTTGCAAAAGCATTTAAAAATACACTTACATAAAAGGGCGAGTTTGGAGCAGGACGAACACCGGGGTCCCTGTAAATTCATTTGGTAATGGCACTTGAGCAGCCTTCTGGAATGAATTATGACCGAAACTCGGAGTCCACTGTATATGATAAATGTTTTAGACGCATTCGATAATGGAAAAAAACTGGTCTTTCCACCTGCTGGCTATTTTTGCTTATTGTTTGGGGATCATGAACCATAGAGCCATAAAAACGGGGCCCTTCTGTATAAATAGCAACAATTATACAGCCTTTCCTCACTTACTGACGTACTCGTTTACTGACAACTTGGAATTTGGAATTACGACGGGTTCTCTGACGAGTCGTTATTGTATACATAAACGGGCAGCGCATCATCTCGGCATCATCTCAGTCTCCTTTCTACAGCCACTCAGTACACTAGCTTTAACAGTCTCGAAGACTACATATTTGTACAAATTTCCTGTTTTTTCTTCTTGGAAGAGGAAAAACAAGAGGAAAATAGAAGAAGTACAAAAGAAGTTCACAGTAAAGGGGTTAGTTGATGTATTTGTGTGAGTTTACATTCTCAGTGTATTGTGGCAGCTTAAGAAATGATTAAACTCAGTGAACAAGGTATGTCAATGGTAATAATCATAATAATAATACAGTGGAACTCCCGATTTCGTATGCACCGAATATCGTACGTTTGGATTTAACCATTTTTTGGGCAAAATTTTGGTCAGTTTGTACTTCACGCATTCATCCAAACATTTCGTAATATGTAATCCATTGTTTTTGTGCTTAACTATTGAGTGCGGCTGTGAAATAAGCCACCATGGGCCCAAAAAAAGTTCCTAGTGCCAGCCCTTTGGTAAAGGTGAGAAATACGATAGAATTCAAGAAAAGATTGTAGAAAATACGAGTGGCATACGTTTAGCTGAGCTTGCCAAGATGTATGGGAAGTCGAAATCAATCTGTTCCATCCTGGCAAAGAAACTAGAAATCAAGGAAGCTGAAGTTGCAAAAGGAGTAAATATGCTAAGCAAACAGATCACATACGCCAACAAGAGTCTTCAATAAAGTATGTAATAGTGATTTAAATGCAGTGGAACCTCGGTACTCGAACTAATTAGTTCCAGAAGGCTGTTCGAGTGCCGATTTGTTTAGTACTGAACAAATTTTTCCCACCCAATTTTCTTTTGGGTTGACTGCTATCACTAACCATCGTAGCCCCTTGGTAACTTATTTATACAAATAATATAAAAACACCAAAAATGCGAAGAAACATAAAATAGTTTACAGCGAAGTTCTGGCAGGTCATGTTTCTTTGGTCGCACCGAGCAAACGTTTGACTACTGAGCCTAAAATTAAAAGTACGTATTGGTATGGGGCAAATATTTAGGTGTTTTCACATCCCTAATATTAGTGGCTTATTTTAGCATGCAGTAAAGCAAATGATAATGCATATCCAGTGTTGGGTAATCCAGGCACTTTTTTTTAAGTGCCAAATACTTCTGATTAACAAGTTTCGGGTTTTTAAATTTACTCATCTAAAAAGTAAAAAAAATGCAGAATGCTATGTAAAATTATTTTTAAACTAAATAAGGATATTTTTTTTTTGAATACACACACTGTTAGGCATGCATAACAAAAATTTGCTTCACTAGTTAAATTTTCTTAAGATAAAGGTCTAATGATTTTTTTTTTTTTTTATTAAAAATGGGCCCGTTTCCCCACCAAGGAAAGGGTGGGCCCAAAGAAAAACTTTCATCATCATTCACTCCATCACTGTCTTGCCAGGGGGTGCTTTCCCCACTACAGGTATAAAACTGCAACATTAACACCCTCCTTCGGGGGTGCAGACACTGTATTTCCCCATCTCCAGGACTCCAGTCCGGCCTCCCGGTTTCCCTGAATCCCTTCATAAATGTTACTTTGCTCACACTCCAACAGCACGTCAAGTATTAAAAACCATTTGTCTCCATTCCTCCTATCAAATACGCTCAAAATGCTTGCTGGAAGCCCAACCCCCTTTTGGACACAAAATTTCCCTTTTCCCCCTCCCTCCAACCTTTCCTGGGCCCGACCCCTACCCCCCTTCCCTCCACTACAGATTTATACACTGAAGTTATTCTGTCTCGTTCCATTCTCTCTACATGTCCGAACCACCTCAAAAACCCCCTCCTCAGCTCTCTGGAAAAAATAGTTTTGGAATCCCGCACTTCCCCCCAATTTCCCAAACCCCAATTCTCTGAAATTATATTCACACCACACATTGACCTCAGACATGACATCTCCATTTTGCCTCCAGCCTTCCCCCTCGTTGAAACATTCATCACCCATGCTTCACACCCTTTGGGAGTGTTGGTATAACTATCTCTCATACATTCCCTTCTTTACTTCCATGGACAAAGTTCTTTGTCTCCACAGCCCCCAAGTGCTCCACTCCCCCTTTTTCCCCCTCATCAATTCTATGATTCACCTCATCCTTCATAGACCCATCTGCTGACATGTCCATTTCCCAAATATCTGAATACATTCACCTCCTCCATACTCTCTCCCCCCAATATGATACCCAATCTTTGTACCTAATTTTTTTGTTATCCTCATCACCTTACTCTTTCCTCATCACCTTACACTTTCAATTTTCTTTTACACCCCTACCAAATTCATCCACCAACCTCTCAACTTCTCTTCAGAATCTCCCAAAAAAACACAGTGTCATCAGCAAAAAAAACTGTGACAACTCCCACTTTGTATTTAATTCTTTATCTTTTAACCCCACACCTCTTGCCAAGACCCTCGCATTCATTTCTTACAACCCCATCTATAAATATATTAAAACCATGGTGACATCACACATCCTTGTCTAAGGCCCCCCTTTTACTGGGGAAAAAGTCCCTTCCCTCCTAAAAACTAACCTGAGCCTCACTATCCTCATAAAAAAATCTTCACTGCTTTCAGTAGCCTACCTCCTATTCCATACACCTGCAACATTTGCCACATTGCCCCCTATCCACCCCATCATACGCCTTTTCCAAATTCATAAATGCCACAAAAAACCCCTTTACCCTTATCCCAAAAACTGTTCACCTATATGTTTCACTGTAAACACTTGGTCTACACACCCCCCACCTTTCCTAAAGCCCCCCTTTTTCATCTGCTATCCTGCTTTCTTTTTCCCCTTAATTCTTTCAATAATAACTCTACCATACACTTTACCAGGTACACTCAACAGACTTATTCCCTATAATTTTTTCACTCTCTTTTGTCCCCCTTTTCCCTTTATCAAAAAGGGAAAAATACACGCTCTCTGCCCAAACCCCCCGGGATTTCCCTCTTCCATACATTTATTTAAAAAATAGCACTAACCACTCCAAAAATATATCCCCACCTGCTTTTAACATTTCTATCTTTATACCATCAATCCCAGCTGCCTTACCCCTTTTCATTCTCCCACTGCCCCCACAAACTTCCCCCCCCACCTGGCTCTTCCACACTCCTACAAGATGTTATTCCTCCTTCCCCTATACCGAAATAAAGTTTCCCCCGTCTTCATAACATTTAACAACTCATCAAAATATTCCCTCCATTTTCCCCAATCCTCTAACTCCCATTTAATAACTCCCTCTCCTTTTTTTAACTGTCAAATCCATTTTTTCCCCTAGGCTTCCTCAACTTATTAATCTCACTCCAAAACTTTTCTTATTTTCAACAAAATTTGTTGATAACATCTCACCCCACTCTCTCATTTGCTCTCTTTTACATTGCTTCCCCCACTCTCTTAACCTCTCTTTTCTCTCCATATACTCTTCCCCTTGCATCACTTCTCTTGTAAAACCTCTCATATGCTAATTTTTTCTCCCTTACTACTCTCTTTACATCATCATTCCAAATCGCTCTTCTTCCCTCCGCACCCACTCGCCTGTAACCCAAACTTCTGCTGAACACTCTAACACTACATTTTTAAATCTACCCCATACATCTTCGACCCCATTGTCCACACTCTCCTGCCCATCTATCCTCCAATAGTTGTTTATATCTTACCCTAACTGCCTCCTCTTTTAGTTTATAAACCTCACCTCTCTCTTACTTACTGCTTCTATTTTCCTTGTATCCCATCTACCTTTCTCCCACTGTAGCTATAACTAAAAAGTGATCTGATATATCTGTGGCCCCTCTATAAACATGTACATTCTGAAGTCTACTCAACAGTCTTTTATCTACCAATACATAGCCCAACAAACTACTGTCATTATGCCCTACATCATATCTTGTATACTTATTTATCCTTTTTTTTCTTAAAATATGTATTACCTATAACTAAACCCCTTTCTATAAAAGTTAAATCAAAGGGCTCCCATTATCATTTACACTGGCACCCCAAACTTACCTACCACACCCTCTCTACTGTTTCTCCTACTTTAGCATTTGGTCCCTACCACAATTACTCTCTCACTTGGTTCAAAAGTTCCTATACATTCCAACATCTCCCAAAATCTCTCTCTCTCCTCTACCTCCTCTCTTCTCCAGGTGCATACACACTTATTATGACCCACTTTTCGCATCCGACCCTTATTTTAATCCACACAATCCTTGAATTTAACAATGATTCTTACAGGAAGGATTCTGTCCCCACTGTGAACTCGGGAGCTAATTCCTCTAGCCAACCATACCAAATAGCATCCAAGCCTCTTATGATGGAAGGTTAGTAGTATTGAAGAAGTCATTTATTTACAGAACTATTAGCTACATTATATTTAAAAATCTTGATTAGTATGATCACTTTCACACTATTGAGCTGCATATTGTAACTTAAAGACATTCCAGTATGTAGTACATTTGGGGGCTTGCTGAGGGATGATCTATCAGCAAACAAGAGCATTTTAGCTTTGTAAATTCTTATCATAACTCTGGTAACCATTTTGTGTAATTGTCTTCACTTTTTATTTTTACCTGCATGTATTTTGATTAAGTGTAAAAACAACACTGCATATTCCAGTTTTAGCATATGTGAACAGCTGTGTAGATCATACTTTCCCATAAAATTAGTAGTTTGGGATATTGCCTCCCTTTCAAAGACTTCATGATATGTGATGTTTGTGGTAATGGTCAGTAATTCTTTGCCAGTGCTCTGCAACCTCATTGTGTAAAGGGGCTATGTTTACACTTAAAGCCTTGGGGATTTCATTTAGATTTGAACTTTCTTGATCTAAAGAATGAGTGCTCATGCTAGAGATATTTTACGTATCTGCATAAATAATAAGTTCAGGAATCTGACGAAGGTGCTGCATGTGTGGACATGCTCTTATTTCTTTGTCAAATTTTGAGGGATTTGTACTTCTGTCAGATGTATGATATGTATGATTTTCCTGTGATATACCTGTGACTGGTAAAACTTCTCTGGTACATACTTGCCTCATCAGCCAGGTTGTTGCTGTTAGAAATCTGCTTACCCACATATCTATCATAGCCCATTTGATATGGCATGTTGCAGAGGTAGAAGGTAGGTAATGGAAAAACTGTGAATCTTCAACTCTGTTGCTTAGTGGCTTGCTGAACATTTAGGATTTGATAATTTTTTTTATAGTCATATGAATCTCCTGTGAGTAACGGGCTAATTCTTGAGGTTGTCTTTGACTTTGATTTTGCATGTGTGAAGAAATCTTTTTCAATTGCTTGAATCGTCGTTTTGTTCCTTCAGTGTGTTTTCCATCTGATGTCTTAATTTCTACTCTATATAAGTACTAATCACTTTTGTTGTAACATATGCTTATTTTTAAGTGGCTCAACAAATGTTTTTTTGTATATTCTTCCTTATTTTTTCAATATTTGATCTTGTAGGCCTTCTCTCTGGAATGTATTTTAAACAGGCCCTCTGTGTTTCAATATTCAGCTTTTTCATGCACTAGTGTGGGTTTATGTTATGGTTGTCAGGACCATTTCCTAGGCAATGTCTGATAGCTCTATGATTATTTTGTCCTAGTCAGTTTTCTGATGTTGAAGTTAAATGTATTGAACATTCCTACATGTGGCTATTTCTTAGGTTCTCTAGGCATGGAATTATGCCTGTCTGTCCTTCAGTGTGGATGTGATTGGAGCACAGTATATCATATTTGAAATTATGTCTGATTAGTATTTCAGTGGTTGTGAAGATCACTTTGTGTGTGTTGCTCACTGTATATGTTTAAACACAATTCCCACATCCTTTTGTTCCTAAATCCATCTCGTTTCTCTACAATTCTACCCTTTCCTTCCCTTAGCTCATTTTCGGGAAGGTGACCCCCTTGGTGGGATACTACCAATGAGGTACAAAAAATACTTTTGATAATTCTGCTATACATTTGGCCACATATACTTAAAAATTCTTCCCCAATAGTTTTACTCTCGTCTTTTCTCTTATTCAGAGAAACTATGCATGCTCTCTACCACTCCTTTGATACTTTCCTTTTCATCTGTATGTTAAACAAATACATTAGCCATTTCAACACTATCCCTCTTTTTCAGTATTTGTCTTAATCTCATCCATTCTCATTGGTTTTCTTAATTTTACGGGAACTAAAACTTTAACGAAAATTGGTATAGGACTGTGTAACTTAGTGTATAACATTTTCCACAGCCTCTCTCACTCCCGAGAGGATTATGAAGGGTCCAGCGAGACTTCTAGATGAGTCTCTCAGCCTTTGTGATGACCTGAGCCCTTACCTATTGGACCAAAGTAACTTCTTGGTTGTGGCCATGATGGGCATGCAAGGAGTTGGAAAATCTGCTTTGGCTTCACTTTTTGTTGACCCCAGTGTAGATGTTCATAAAATAAGGTATGATATTACTTGACCATAATTTAAATTATTCATATTTTACAGGTATGCAGTATATTATTTAATAATAACCCTTAAACTGTGGGAGGCCATGACATTAAAACTCCCCTGTGTGTAGCAAAATTTATTTCTTTCATACTGATTGTAAAAGCCTATTTTTCTAAATACAGTTATAAAAGAAAATTGAACTTAAAGTGGGTGAAAAAAATCACTTCTGAGCAATAGTCATAAATGTTCATAGGTATTTGTTTTCCAATTTATTTATGCCAAATTGTGTTTCAAGATATTTTAGCCTGCCATACTTTCAGTTGCAATTATCACTATAATTGTGTACAAATGCTTACTTTGTTACTTGTTTTTGTCTTCTAGCACTATGTACAAGGAAATCTTAGGGTATTACAATTGTTTCAAGATGTTGCTTCAAATATTGAAATAAGTAACATTGACTTATTGGGTTATCCTGGGTTAAAGCTACATACATAGTAATTTTTTGGCTGGATTTCCCTGTTAGGATCATGAGACTAATAAATTTGGACCAAATAAGGTATAGTGGATGTTCCTAATTAGCACTGGCTACTTTCCTGAAAACTGCTCTATCAATGATTTCTATGACTTGGGGACTTTTAAAAACTTGTGTGCAAAATAAGGTTGTGTTCCTTGGACTCCCATTTCTAAGGCCTTGGGGGAAGCCGATTGTTGACCCGGCTTAGGTATTTTTCATAACGTTATTGGTAGCTGTAGAATACAGTAGGACCCTGCTTTATGGCTTTTCGTCTTGCGGGGTTCCGCTAATATGGACATTTCAAATTATGACCAAAACTCTATATGGCTTGCCCACCTGACTTTCTAATAGTCACTGTGGGCCACCCGGTTTGTTTACATTCTCTGTGAGCACCACGTCTCTCCATTATGTCTGAAAACTTTACAAAATTTCAAGTGTTTTAAAGTTATTTCATATTTTATATATACTCTGATAATTATACTTATGTGTACTTGTGCCAAAATACAGTGGACCCTTGGTTTTCACGAGTCAGTTTTGTGAATTTTGGTTTTGGCAGACACTCTGGAGCGGATTAATCATGAAAACCAGGGTCCACTGTAAACTTCACTGTGCTGGCATGCAGGTACACATTAAAATCCTAAGAGTGTCTTATTAGTCTTGAGGATGCCATATTAATAATACGCAATAATAATCACTCTGAGGCGCATTCAATGTCGTATATTACGTTAATATAAACATTTTCATTTATCCATCTTTGATATTTATTTCAAAACATGCTATGTAACATAGAAACATGATAAATACACCCACAGTAGAATATATTAACATAAATATGAGATGTTTTTCCATTCATCTTGTCGGAGTGCCGGAAAGAATCATGTTTTCTCTAGTTCAACACCAAAGAAAATGTGTACACAATAGTATACTGGGGTAACTAGAAAATTATTTCTTTTTGTATGCCTTCATTCAGAGAGTCATTCCTTTTAAAATGGTGTGTTAAATGAGAATGGGAGTGTTGCTGTTTATTTATATTTATTCTACTGTACCAACGTGGAGACAACTTGTACACAATGTAAGCTTCACAGACATGGAAATGAGCATGTATGAACCATACCCAGATGCATTTGTCTGTTTACATACTCTGCGGCTCTGTCCCCCCCCTCCCCTCTCTCTCATTCGTTTTTATCTTGTCTGCTAACTTCTCACCCTACATTAAGGCTACAAATATTTTAAGGTAATATGAGTGTACTGTATATGCATTTTATCACTCTAAGGGGTCAGGAGGTGATCCTCGGGGTCAGGAGATGATCCTCGGGGTCAGGAGGTAATCCTCAGGTTTATGAGGTGATCCTCAGGGCCAGGAGGTGATCCTCGGGTTCAGGAGGTGATCCTCAAGGTCAGGAGGTGATCCTCGGGGTCAGGAGGTGATCCTCAGGGTCAGGAGGTGATCCTCGGGGTCAGGAGGTGATCCTTGGGTAAGGAGGGGGATCCTCAGGGTTAAGAGGTGATCCTCAGGGTCAGGAGGTTATCTTGGGGTCAGGAGGTGATTCTCAAGGTCAGGAGGTGATCCCGGGGGCAGGAGGTGATCCTCGGGGTCGGAGGTGATCCTCGGGGTCGGAGGTGATTCTCAAGGTCAGGGGGGTGATCCCAAGGTCAGGAGGGGGATCCTCGGGGTCAGGAGGTGATCCTCGGGGTCAGGAGGTGATCCTCGGGGTCAGGAGGTGATCCTCATGGTCAGGAGGTGATCCTCATGGTCAGGAGGATCTTGGGGGGAGGGGTGATCCTCGGTGTCGGAGGTGATTCTCAGGGTCAGGAGGTGATCC
>WNWK01018385.1:0-40071 GCA_009830355.1 Cherax destructor
AGTTTCGGGAAGGGGGTGGAGTGGCACTGTATGTCGAGATCGCTTGAACTGTTGCATAAAAGGGGATAAAGTCTGAAATAACACATACAGAGTCTGTCTGGATAGAATTTTCAGAGGGGCATGAAAAATTGATTTTAGGTGTGATATACCGTCCCCCAAACTTAGATAGGGACCAAGGGAGACTACTATGGGAGGAAATTGTTAAGGCCACAATGCACGATAACGTAGTTATTCTGGGTGACTTCAACTTTAGTCAAATTGATTGGAATTTTTGACTGGGAATTTAGAATCTAACGACTTCTTAGATGTAGTTCAAGATTGTTTTTGAAGCAGTTTGTGACAGAACCTACAAGGGAAATAACCTGCTTGACTTAGTTCTGGCAAACAAGGAAACCCTTGTTAATAATTTAGAAATTACAGAGGAACTCGGCGCAAGCGACCACAAATCAATTACCTTTGGCATTGAATGGAAGTTTCATAGTACGAATAACTCAGTAACGGTCCCAGATTTTCGCTTAGCAGATTACAATGGACTTAGAGAACACTTATCATCTGTGGACTGGGGTAATGAAGATAGCTATCAATATGACAGTTTTCTGAACACTATACATGCTGCCCAAATAACATTTATCCCATATAAAGAAATTAGATCGAATAGAAATGACCCAAAATGGATGAATAATAGGCTCAAATATCTTTTAGGGCAGAAGAAAGGAGTTTATAGGCGTATCAAAAGAGGTGAGGGTCATCTTATGAGTCAGTATATTGACATTAAGAGGACGTTAAAAGGGGATAAGAAAAGCTAAACGGGACTACGAAATTAAAGTTGCTAGGGATTCGAAAACTAACCCAAAAGTTTTTCAGGTGTATAGAACAAAAGTTAGAGATAAGATAGGTCCCTTAAAAATAATTATGGGTATCTTACTGACAAAGAGAATGAAATGTGCTCTATTTTTAATAATTATTTTCTCTCGGTTTTCACTCAGGAAGACATTAATAATATCCCAAGAATTAGGTATTTTAGTGGGCCTGAAGAAGATAAATTATGTAGTATCACAGTCACTAGCGAAAAGGTTATCAAACAGATAGACCGTTTGAAGCAAAATAAATCGCCAGGCCCTGATGAGCTTTTTCAAGGGTTCTTAAGGAATGCAAAATAGAACTCTGTGAACCCTTAACTAACATTTTTAACCTATCTCTTCAAACAGGTGTAGTGCCGGATACGTGGAAGATGGCTAATGTAATTCCTATTTTTAAAGCAGGGGACAAGTCGTTACCATCAAATTACCGCCCAATAAGTCTAACATCAATTGTAGGCAAATTACTAGAGTCGATTATAGCTGATAACATAAGAAGCCATCTCGATAGGCATAATTTGATTAATGATACTCAGCATGGATTCACCAGGGGCCGTTCCTGCCTAACTAATTTGTTAACTTTTTTCAGTGGGGCTTTTGAGGCAGTTGATAATGATAAAGAATTCGATATCGTTTATTTGGATTTTAGTAAGGCTTTTGATAGAGTACCACATCAGAGACTGTTAAAGAAAGTGGCTGCTCATGGCATTGGGGAAAAGTGTTGTCATGGATCGAGTCATGGCTCACCAATAGGAAGCAGAGGGTGTGCATAAATGGGGTTAAATCGGAGTGGGGATCTGTAACAAGTGGCGTTCCTCAGGGATCGGTTTTGGGCCCGTTGTTGTTTATAATATATATAAATGACCTTGACGAGGAATTTCTAGTGATATGAGCAAATTCGCTGATGACACGAAGATAGGTAGGATAATCGATTCAGACGTAGATGTCAGTGAACTACAGGAGGATTTAGACAAACTCAATTCCTGGTCAGAAAAATGGCAGATGCAGTTCAATGTAGATAAATGCAAAGTTCTAAAGCTCGGGAGTGTCCATAACCCAAGCACTTATAAGTTAAATAACGTAGAACTTAGCCATACAGATTGCGAGAAGGACTTGGGGGTGATGGTAAGCAGCAACCTTAAACCAAGACAGCAATGCCTAAGCGTACGTAATAAGGCAAATAGATTACTGGGATTTATATCAAGAAGTGTTAGCAACAGAAGTCCAGACGTTATATTACAGCTTTATACATCATTAGTAAGGCCTCACCTAGATTACGCAGCTCAGTTCTGGTCTCCATATTACAGAATGGACATAAATTCGTTAGAAAACATTCAGCGTAGAATGACTAAATTAATACATAGCATTAGAAATCTTCCTTACGAAGAAAGATTGAAGACCCTTAAATTACATTCACTTGTAAGACGTAGAATGAGGGAGACATGATCGAGGTATACAAGTGGAAAATGGGTATTAACAAAGGGGATATAAATAAGGTCTTGAGGTATCTCTCCCAAAAAGAACCCGCAATAATGGATTCAAGTTAGATAAGTTTAGATTTAGAAAGGATATAGGAAAGTATTGGTTTGGAAATAGGGTAGTTGATGAATGGAACAGTCTGCCTAGTAGGGTTATTGAAGCAAGGACCTTGGGTAGTTTTAAATTTAGGTTGGATAAATTCATGAGTGAAAGGGTTGGATTTGAGTGGGAATTGCACATGAGTAAATAAAATTATCAAAGCTTATTTTTGGGTAGCATTGAAAATTAGGTTGAACAAATATTCTGTTGGTGGGATGGAATGTGAAGGACCTGCCTAGAATGGGCCAACAGGCCTGCTGCAGTGTTCCTCCTTTCTTATGTTCTTATGTCTTACTTAAATCTTATTTCTTCTTCTGGAAGTCCCTCAAGACCTATTATACCCTTTTAATCCATTTCCTTGTATACCTCGATATGTTCCTCATTCTAGTCTTACAAGTGAATGTAATTTAAGGGTCTTCAATCTTTCTTCGTAAGGAAGATTTCTAATGCTATGTATTAATTTAGTCATTCTGCTAATGTTTTCTAACGAATTTATGTCCATTCTGTAATATGGAGACCAGAACTGAGCTGCGTAATCTAGGTGAGGCCTTACTAATGATGTATAAAGCTGTAATATAACCTCTGGACTTCTGTTGCTAACACTTCTTGATATAAATCCCAGTAATCTATTTGCCTTATTACGTACGCTTAGGCATTGCTGTCTTGGTTTAAGGTTGCTGCTTACCATCACCCCCAAGTCCTTCTCGCAATCTGTATGGCTAAGTTCTACGTTATTTAACTTATAAGTGCTTGGGTTATGGACACTCCGAGCTTTAGAACTTGCATTTATCTACATTGAACTGCATCTGCCATTTTCTGACCAGGAATTGAGTTTGTCTAAATCCTCCTGTAGTTCACTGACATCTACGTCTGAATCGATTATCCTACCTATCTTCGTGTCATCAGCGAATTTGCTCATATCACTAGAAATTCCCTCGTCAAGGTCATTTATATATTATAAACAACAACGGGCCCAAAACCGATCCCTGAGGAACGCCACTTGTTACAGATCCCACTCGATTTAACCCCATTTATGCACACCCTCTGCTTCCTATTGGTGAGCCATGACTCGATCCATGACAACACTTTTCCCCAATGCCATGAGCAGCCACTTTCTTTAACAGTCTCTGATGTGGTACTCTATCAAAAGCCTTACTAAAATCCAAATAAACAATATCGAATTCTTTATCATTATCAACTGCCTCAAAAGCCTTACTGAAAAAGTTAATAAATTAGTTAGGCAGGAACGGCCCTGGTGAATCCATGCTGAGTATCATTAATCAAATTATGCCTATCGAGATGGCTTCTTATGTTATCAGCTATAATCGACTCTAGTAATTTGCCTACAATTGATGTTAGACTTATTGGGCGGTAATTTGATGGTAACGACTTGTCCCCTGCTTTAAAAATAGGAATTACATTAGCCATCTTCCGTATCCGGCACTACACCTGTTTGAAGAGATAGGTTAAAAATGTTAGTTAAGGGTTCACAGAGTTCTATTTTGCATTCCTTAAGAACCCTTGAAAAAAGCTCATCAGGGCCTGGCGATTTATTTTGCTTCAAACGGTCTATCTGTTTGATAACCTTTCGCTAGTGACTGTGATACTACATAATTTATCTTCTTCAGGCCCACTAAAATACCTAATTCTTGGGATATTATTAGTGTCTTCCTGAGTGAAAACCGAGAGAAAATAATTATTAAAAATGAGCACATTTCATTCTCTTTGTCAGTAAGATACCCATAATTATTTTTAAGGGGACCTATCTTATCTCTAACTTTTGTTCTATACACCTGGAAAAAACTTTTTGGGTTAGTTTTCGAATCCCTAGCAACTTTAATTTCGTAGTCCCGTTTAGCTTTTCTTATCCCCTTTTAACGTCCCTCTTAATGTCAATATACTGACTCATAAGATGACCCTCACCTCTTTTGATACGCCTATAAATTCCTTTCTTCTGCCCTAAAAGATATTTGAGCCTATTATTCATCCATTTTGGGTCATTTCTATTCGATCTAATTTCTTTATATGGGATAAATGTTATTTGGGCAGCATGTATAGTGTTCAGAAAACTGTCATATTGATAGCTCTCTTCATTACCCCAGTCCACAGATGATAAGTGTTCTCTAAGTCCATTGTAATCTGCTAAGCGAAAATCTGGGACCGTTACTGAGTTATTCGTACTATGAAACTTCCATTCAATGCCAAAGGTAATTGATTTGTGGTCGCTTGCGCCGAGTTCCTCTGTAATTTCTAAATTATTAACAAGGGTTTCCTTGTTTGCCAGAACTAAGTCAAGCAGGTTATTTCCCTTGTAGGTTCTGTCACAAACTGCTTCAAAAACAATCTTGAACTACTTCTAAGAAGTCGTTAGATTCTAAATTCCCAGTCAAAAAATTCCAATCAATTTGACTAAAGTTGAAGTCACCCAGAATAACTACGTTATCGTGCATTGTGGCCTTAACAATTTCCTCCCATAGTAGTCTCCCTTGGTCCCTATCTAAGTTTGGGGACGGTATATCACACCTAAAATCAATTTTTCATGCCCCTCTGAAAATTCTATCCAGACAGACTCTGTATGTGTTATTTCAGACTTTATTCCTTTTTATGCAACAGTTCAAGCGATCTCGGACATACAGTGCCACTCCACCCCCTTCCCGAAACTTCTGTCTACTTGGAACAATTTAAAACCCTGTATATGACATTCAGCAGGCATGTCCCATTTTCGTATTGAACCACGTCTCAGTTATGGCAAATACATCAATGTTACCTGCACTTGCAACTAATCTCAAATCGTCCATCTTATTCCTAGCACTACGACTATTTGTATAATACACTTTTAAAGACCCTCCTTTCTCTTTACCCTTCCTGCTCCATTCTGTTTTACCACTATACCTATTTCTGTCCTTGTTATTGTTAAGATTTTTTATATCAAAGCCTAGATCTATATTTCGACATTCAGTATTTTCCATTTCTAAACCCATACCTCTAACTAATCTAGTTTAAAGTCCTAACAACACCCTCAACTGAGCTAGCAAGAAAATCCACACCTGCCTGGATAAGTGAACCCCATCCCTGGCATACATGTCATTTCGGCCATAGAAGTGGTCCCAGTTGCAAATGAATGGTACTGCATTATCCTTACAGTGTTTGTCCAGCCAGCAATTGACACCAATTGCCCTGGACAGCCATTCATCTCCAACCCTCTCCTTGGCAAAATACCACATATGACAGGGTTCCCACCCTTCTTCCTAATTATGTCTATTGCTGACCTATACCTGCTAGTCAGGTCCTCACTCCTACGTCTGCCAACATCGTTGCCTCCAGCACTGAGACAGATAATAGGATTGCTCCCATTACCTCTCATGATGTCGTCAGACGGCTAACAATATCCTCCATCCCAGCCCCAGGAAAGCAAACCCTCTGTCTCCTACTTCTTCTTTCAAGCAGAAGGCCCTATCCATATACCTAATTTGACTATCCCCAACAAGAACAATGTTCTTACCTTCCTTGGTGTCGTTCGTGATGTTCCCTGTAGTCGACTCACATTCATCGGGTAACACGGAGAATCGGTTCGATGTTTCCACAACAGGTTTCTGGTTCTTCGTTAATTCTACCTCTCCATCCATCCTCTTGATCTTTAACTTTGTCCCATGCATTCCGGCCACTGTCCAGGTTCCTTTCTTGGCTTGAGGATTCTCAACAGGAGGATTACTACGAATCCTCTTGTTTTCCTCAGTCAGTCGCTGTATCTCAAGCTTAGCTACCCTCAGTTCTTCCTTCAGCTGCTGGTAGAGTAGCTTATATGTTTATCTTTCCACCGTAGAGTATCTGGAAAACTCCAGATCTCTGAAATAATTGTCAGATTAATGCTGATAATAATGAAAAACTGGATGCGGTGTTGTCTGAATGACGGATTGCATAACCGCGTGTATTGTAATAGTGTTTGTTGGTGTTCAGTGTGTTGCAAGTCTCACACAACAGGTGAGGTAGCTAGGTATTGGCTATTACTTATGTTGCCGTCCTAGTAGGGAGGCGTTAGGATGTATCACCAAGATAATACCTTGGTAAGTAAGTTCTTTAATTATGTTCACAGTGTAATTGAACCACTGTTACTTAGTTATTGACACATAAGAAATTACTTGGAGTTGGGTCACATAGCTTCGTCATAACTTTTAACAAATATAGTCCATAAATATATTAGTATATAATTTTGGGTTTTTGCCTTAAATTATATGTTCACATAATTTTAACGTCTAGACGTGAGTTGGGAGCTGAGACAGTGGGTACTGAAGAAGGGGCAATATCAGCGACCTCTTGTTTCTAGACTCCACACTTTTTCCAAAATACATTTATGAGTGAATAATAGTTTCTGACGTGTTACAGTTCTCCATAGTTATGTGGGTCAAAGGTTAATTCAAGAAATTGGAGCCACTCTTTCCCGTTTCAAGGTACATATGACTCCCTCTCTTACCTAGGCATTGTATCATCCTATGGGTTTAGCGCAAACACATAAATGTAATGCTGATTATTATAATTAGATCATTATAAATTTATTGAAAAGGGTAAACCGCAAAGGATATACATCTCCAAGGGCATGGAAGGCAATCAGTACGATCGAAAGGAGAGGATAGGTTTAATTACGCCAATCAAGAGCCTTTAAAAACAACCAGCTGCTTGGAAAGCTGATATTAATAACAAACTTCTACAAATCGTTCTTAAGTTGGTATTTGGGTTAGAAAAAATACTAAGCTTCGTGAGTGAGTGAGCGAGCGAGTGGGTGAGTGAATGAACGAGTGAATGAGTGTGGTGGAGGCATCAGAGGTCACGTTTACATCCTGAGTGAGTGTGGTGGAGGCATCAGAGGTCACGTCTACATCCTGAGTGAGTGTGGTGGAGGCATCAGAGGTCACGTCTACATCCTGAATGAGTGTGGTGGGGCATCAGAGGTCACGTCTACATCCTGAGTGAGTGTGGTGGAGGCATCAGAGGTCACGTCTACATCCTGAGTGAGTGTGGTGGGGCATCAGAGGTCACGTCTACATCCTGAGTGAGTGTGGTGGGGAATCAGAGGTCACGTCTACATCCTGAGTGAGTGTGGTGGAGTCATCAGAGGTCACGTCTACATCCTGAGTGAGTGTGGTGGGGCATCAGAGGTCACGTCTACATCCTGAGTGAGTGTGGTGGGGCATCAGAGGTCACGTCTACATCCTGAGTGAGTGTAATGGGGAATCAGAGGTCACGTCTACATCCTGAGTGAGTGTGGTGGAGGCATCAGAGGTCACGTTTACATCCTGAGTGAGTGTGGTGGAGGCATCAGAGGTCACGTTTACATCCTGAGTGAGTGTGGTGGAGGCATCAGAGGTCACGTCTACATCCTGAGTGAGTATGGTGGAGTCATCAGAGGTCACGTCTACATCCTGAGTGAGTGTGGTGGGGCATCCAGAGGTCACGTCTACATCCTGAGTGAGTGTGGTGGAGGCATCAGGGTCACGTTTACATCCTGAGTGAGTGTGGTGGAGGCATCAGGAGTCACGTCTACATCCTGAGTGAGAGTGGTGGAGGCATCAGGGTCACGTCTACTCCTGCCTGATGTTTCTACTAACCATTTAATTAGTTATCATATACTTTTCTCTGTAATCTTCTCTTTCTAAACTAAAACTCAATTTATTGGGTTTTCTGAATCCTTCAAAACATTCTTTGTGTACCAGTTGCACCAGTTGTACCAGTTGTACCAGTTGCACCAGTTGTACCAGTTGCACCAGTTGCACCAGTTGAACCAGTTGTACCAGTTGCACCAGTTGTTGCACTGAACAAAATATTTATTTATGAACAAAATATAATTTTTAAACAAAATATAATTTTTAAACAAAATATAATTTTAAAACAAAATATAATTTTTGAACAAAATATAATTTACAAACAAGACTTTAGTTGCTTATCATCTTAAATTCGTACTAATTTTACACTTCTGGTGTATTTTCAGAAGAACTTGATATGAGTCCCTTTGAAAAGTCGGCAAAAGGAGCTACATCAAGCAACGGCTCCTGTGAGATGGAGGATCTTGCTGGCTCACAAGACCCATTGTTTACTGACAACACCACAGACTGCCAGGGAGCCAAAGTCAACACTGAAGTACAGCCAGACGATGCAACAGACACAATTGTGCAGTCGGCACGAGTTCAAATTAGTAATTTCAATATATATATATATATATATATATATATATATATATATATATATATATATATATATATATATATATATATATATATATATATATATAAAATATATATATATATATATATGTGTGTGTGTGTGTGTGTACTCACCTAGTTGTGGTTACAGGGGGTCGAGTCATAGCTCCTGGCTCCGCCTCTTCACTGGCCGCTACTGGGTCGCTCCTGCTCCCCAGGCTTTACCATACCTCTCTTTAAAGCTATGCATGGAACCTGCCTCCACTACATCGCTTCCCAAGCTATTCCACTTCCCGACCACTCTATGACTGAAGAAATACTTCCTAACATCCCTGTGATTCATTTGAGTCTTCAACTTCCAACTGTGTCCCCTTGTTGCTGTGTCCCATCTCTGGAACATTCTGTCTCTGTCCACCTTGTCTATTCCTCTCAGTATCTTATATGTCGTTATCATGTCCCCCCTGTCTCTCCTGTCCTCCAATGTCGTCAGGTCGATTTCCCTTAACCTCTCCTCGTAGGACATACCCCTTAGCTCCGGGACTAGTCTTGTTGCAAACCTTTGCACTTTCTCTAGCTTCTTTACGTGCTTGGCTAGATGTGGGTTCCAAACTGGTGCTGCATATCAGTATGGGCCTAACGTACACAGTGTACAGAGCCCTGAACGATTCTTTATTAAGATGTCGGAATGCTGTTCTTAGGTTAGCTAGGCGCCCATATGCTGCAGCAGTTATTTGGTTGATGTGCACCTCAGGAGATGTGCCTGGTGTTATACTCACCCCAAGATCTTTTTCCTTGATTGAGATTTGTAGTCTCTATCCCCCTAGACTGTACTCCGTCTGCGGTCTTCTTTGCCCTTCCCCAATCTTCATGACTTTGCACTTGGTGGTTTGAACTCCAGGAGCCAATTGCTGGACCAGGCTTGCAGCCTGTCCTCGTCCTCGTCCGATTCAATTCTTCTCATCAACTTCACATCATCTGCAAACAGGGACACTTCGGAGTCTATTCCTTGCGTCATGTCGTTCACAAATACCAGAAACAGCACCGGTCCTAGGACTGACCCCTGTGGAACCCCACTCGTCACCGGCGCCCACTCTGACACCTCGCCACGTACCATGACTCACTGCTGTCTTCCTGACAGGTATTCCCTGATCCATTGTAGTGCCTTCCCTGTTATCCCTGCCTGGTCCTCCAGCTTCTGCACTAATCTCTTGTGTGGAACTGTGTCAAACGCCCTCTTACAGTCCAGGAATATGCAATCTACCCCTCTCTCTCTTGTCTTACTGCTGTCACCCTGTCGTAGAACTCCAGCAGGTTTGTGACACAGGATTTCCCGACCCTGAAACCGCGTTGGCCGTCGTTGATAAGCTCATTCCTTTCTAGGTGCTCCACCACTCTTCTCCTGATAATCTTCTCCATGACCTTGCATACTATACATGTCAGTGACACTGGCCTGTAGTTTAGTGCTACGTTCCTGTCTCCTTTTAAAGGGTTTGGAACTACATTTGCTGTCTTCCATAACTCAGGTAGTTGCCCTGTTTCGATAGACGTGTTGAAGATTATTGTTAGGGGTACACATAGCTCCTCTGCTCCCTCTCTCAGGACCCATGGAGAAATGTTATCCGGCCCCATCGCCTTTGAGGTATCCAGCTCGCTTAGTAGCCTCTTCACTTCCTCCTCAGTTGTGTGTATTGTGTCCAGCACTTGATGGTGTACCCTACCTCTCCGCCTTTCTGGAGGCCCTTCTATCTCCTCTGTGAACACCTCTTTGAATCTCATGTTGAGTTCCTCACACACTTCACGGTCATTTCTTGTGACCTCCCCCCTTCCTTCCTCAGCCTGATCACCTGGTCCTTGACTGTTGTTCTCCTCCTGATGTGACTGTACAATCTAATTGTACTCACCTAATTGTGGTTGCAGGGGTCGAGACTCAGCTCCTGGCCCCACCTCTTCGCTGTCTGCTACTGGGTCTCTGCTCTCCCTGCTCCATGAGCTTTATCATTCCTTGACTTAAAACTATGTATGGTTCCCGCCTCCACTATATCGTTCGCTAGATTATTCCACTTCCTAACTACTCTATGGCTGAATAAGTGCTTCCTAACATCCCTTTGACTCATCTGAGTCTTCAGCTTCCAGTTGTGTCCCCTTGTTTCTTTGTTCCCTCTCTGGAACATCCTGTCACTATCTACCTTGTCGATTCCCTGCAGTATTTTGTATGTTGTTATCATGTCTCCTTTAACCCTTCTGTCCTCCAGTGTTGTTAGTTCTATTTTCCTCAACCTTTCTTCATATGACATTCCCCTGAGCTGTGGAACTAGCCTTGTCGCAAACCTTGCACTTTCTCTAATTTCTTTTACGTGCTTGACCAGGTGTGGGTTCCAGACTGGTGCTGCATACTCTAGTATGGGCCTGACGTACACGGTGTACAGTGTCTTGAACGATTCCTTGTTAAGGTAACGGAACGCTAATCTTAGGTTTGCCAGTCGCCCATATGCTGCCGCAGTTATCTGGTTGATGTGTGTTTCTGGAGACATGCTTGGCGTTATACTCACCCCAAGGTCTTTCTCCTTTGCTGAGGTTTGTAGCCTTTGTCCGCCTAGCCTGTACTCTGTCAGCGGTCTTCTTTGCCCTTCTCCGATCTTCATGACTTTGTATTTGGTGGGGTTAAATTCGAGAAGCCAGTTGCTAGACCAGATGTCAAGCTTGTCCAGGTCTCTTTGAAGTCCTGCTTGGTCTTCATCCGATGTGATTCTCCTCATTAATTTCACATCATCTGCGAACAGAGACACTTCTCAGTCTATCCGTCCGTCATGTCATTCACATATACCAAGAATAGCACTGGTCCTAGGACCGACCCTGCGGTACACCGCTCGTCACAGGCGCCCATTGTGATACCTCATCGCGCACCATGACCCGTTGTTGCCTCCCTGTGAGATATTCCTGATCCATTCCAGTGCCCTTCCTGTTATACACGCTTAGTCTTCCAACTTCTTTACTAATCTCATATGAGGAACTGTGTCGAAGGCCTTCCTACAGTCCAGGAAAATGCAGTCAACCCACCCTTCTCTCTCTTGCCTTACCTCTGTTACTTTATCATAGAACTCCAGGAGGTTTGTTACACAGGATTTGCATTCCCGGAATCCGTGCTGTCTGGCGTTGATTATCCTGTTCTGCTCCAGATGCTCCACCATTCTTTTCCTGATGATTTTTTTCCAAGACTTTGCACACTATACAGTAAGTGACACCGGTCTATAGTTTAGTGCCTCCTTTCTGTCTCCTTTTTTAAAGATGGGGACTACGTTGGCCTTTTTCCATATCTCAGGTAGCTGCCCAGTTTCAAGGGATGTGTTGAATATTATGGTAAGTGGCACACTCAGAACCTCAGCTTCTTCCCGAAGGACCCACGGGGAGATATTGTCGGGCCCGTCGCCTTTGAGGATAAAAATAGAAGAAGAAAGCAGAAAACTGAAGGAAATTATGTAGCAGTAATAGGAAATATAATGAAAAAAATACACAATGGGCTTTTTACGAAGAAATTTAAAGACGTCACAGTTTCATCCCAATGCAAGAGAAGAAGCACATATAACCCTTCTTCAATAAGTTGTATGCAATGTATGTAAACTAACAGTAAAAACAAAAGAGCGCATAAAAGTCTCTTACAAGAAGAATGGAAGTCAGAAGAACAAGACAGAATGGTCAAGAATGATTATTTTAAATATAGAGAGAAGCAAAAAATACTAATACATAGTGACTGAAGCTCATCCTAGACACTGAACAAATATTTCAGAAAGTTAATATTAAATGATTTCATTATGGAAGCGAAGAGAAGCAGAGAGGTGAGGAGAGGATGTATTCAATAAAAGATTCACAGAAGCAAAAAGAATTTAATGTAAACTGGTAACGAGAAGCCTCGCCACGCGTCTAGCCTACACAACTGTGACAGATGTGCTCAAAAATATACTCAAGTTACTGATCACATTAGGAAACATAACTACATAACGTTTTATTATCAACGCAAACTGAGAGGGAAGAGATATTACTTAGACCAGTAACAAGGCTCAACAACAAATCATTAGAGAGAGTTGTAACAAAACTGGAAAACTATAAATGTATGATCAATCTTCTAATAAAGAAAGAGGCACTAATATATAGCTAAAAAATGTTACTATGAACAATACTCTGCAAGATACGAAGACGGTGATGATTAACTTTGCAAATTACATAGAAACAAACGTTTGGTTAAAAAGCAGCATGGTTTCAGAAACGGAAAATCCTGACTATTAAAATAAAATTTTAGGCAAAAAAAAAATTGAGCTCAAAAGTCTGGCTGACAATACGCTTTTCGAGTGTTGTCTGACACTCACAAACTAGAACAATCAAACTAGAGTTACTGTGAGAACTCTTCAATAGCTTAAAATAAAAGTAGCTGTCAAACAGACAGCATTGTCAAACTGTGAGAGCGTCGTGATGACGTGACGTAACAAGTGACGTAACACAAGCTTAGTTTTATACATGGATTATTCATGTTATGTTGAATTCACCTGACGGTTGAACTCTACGCATCAACAAGGATGACACAAAGCTTATGAGGTGGATATGGGCACATGATGATGGCAATATGCTACATGAAGACTTTAACAAGTCGCTAATGGAATTCAACCCCGGTAAATACGAGTGACGTGAATGAGATGAGGGATTCAGAGACCAGAGAAAGAATATCTCCTGCAAGAGAAATAACTTATAGGGTCGAAAGAGACAATGGACCTAGGGTTGGAGTCTCACATAACCGCCCGCCGAGCCATACACAAAATATAACAACGTCAGCATAAGCAAGCTTGGAAAATATATGAACAGCCTTCAGGAAACTGAACAGGCGTTCACATCACTATACACGTTGCACCAGCACTGCAACAATACACACACAACCGCACATAGAAGAGAGAGCTTACGACGACGTTTCGGTCTCACTTGGACCATTTACAAAGTGACTTTGTAAATTATGGGGTTTGTGGGGATTTCATTAATAATAAATAAGTTGTAATTGGTGACCTATTTGTATTGCAAGAAGTACTATTGTAGTGTTTGCCATGGGGTTTTAGGGGATTTCTTAGTGTAGACTGCATTTGTTGGATAACATCTATGTTTATAAAGGGTCTTGAGTACAAAATTAAAAAAAGAGGTTCTGTATATAGTGGAGAAGGATTTGTTGGATGGATTAATATGGATTTTTGTGAAAGTCTTTGATATGTTACTTTATTGTATGTCATATTTTTAAATAAAATATAAAAAAAAAAAATACACAAATAGCTCGCACACAGGAGCATGATTCAAGTCAGACTGAAACGTCATGAGTATCATTCTTACATCTGCGGGTTATTTCTGTATCAGTCTATATTAGAATACAAATTATTTACAAAAGTGCCAGTATTACTCTTTCATTATTTTTATTTGTTTCAGGCTGATGTGCGTGTGCATGTGCACGTGTGTGTGTGTGTGTGTGTATGTGTGTGTCGATTCAGCTCCTGGCCCCACCTCTTCACTGGTCGCTACTAGAAAACTTCCTGCTCCATGAGCTTTATCATACCTCTTCTTAAAGCTATGTATGGATCCTGCCTCCACTACATCACTTCTCAGACTATTCCACTTCTTGACAACTCTGTCACTGAAGAAATACTTCCTAACGTCTCTGTAATTCATCTGAGTCTTCAACTTCCAACTGTGTCCCCTTGTTGCTGTGTCCCATCTCTGGAACACAGATTCTTCTCAGTATTTTATATGTCGTTATCTTCCCCTATCTCTCCCCTGTTCTCCACGATTTCCCTTAACCTTTCCTGCCTCCACTACGTCACTTTCTAGGCTATTCCACTTCCTGACAACTCTATGACTGAAGAATACTTCCTAACATCCCTTTGACTCATAGGAGTCTTCAACTTCAATTGTGACCCCTTGTTTCTGTGTCCCCTCTCTGGAACATCTTGTCTCTGTCCACCTTATCTATTCCTCGCAGTATTTTATATGTCGTTATCATGTCTCCCTAACCCTCCTGTCCTCTAGTGTCGTCAGGCCGATTTCCCTTAACCTTTTCGTAGGACAACCCCTTAGCTCTGGGACTAGTCTTGTTGCAACCTTGCATTTTCTCTATTTTTTTGACGTACTTGACCAGGTGTGGGTTCCAAACTGGTGCTGCATACTCCAGTATGGGCCTGACGTATATGGTGTACAGTCTGAACGATTCCTTGGTGGGTATTGGAACGCTATTCTTAGGTTTGCCAGCCGCCCGTATGCTGCAGCAGTTATCTGATTGATGTGTGTGCCTCAGGAGATGTGCTCGTATTATACTCACCCCAATATCTTTTTCCTTGAGTGAGGTTTGCAGTCTTTGGCCACCTAGATTATACTCTGTCTGCGGTCTCTTTGTAGTCCTGCCTGATCCTCGACTTGATTTAATTCTTCTCATTAACTTCACATCATCTGCAAACAGGGACACTTCTGGGTCTATCCTTCCGTTATCCATTCACATATCAAAAACACTGTCAGGTCCTAGGACTGACCTTGTGGAACCCCACTCGTCACAGGTGCCCTCTGACACCTCGTCACGTACCATGACTCGTTGTTGCCTCCCTGTCAGATATTCTCTGATCCATTGCAGTGCCTTTCCTGTTACGTGTGCTGATCCTCTAGCTTTTGCATTAACCTCTTGTGAGGAACTGTGTCGAACATTCTGCAGTCCAAGAAAATGCTGTCTATCCACCCTCTCTCTCGTGTCTTACTTCTGTTACCTTGTCATAAAACTCCAGTACGTTTGTGACACAGGATTTTCCTTCCTGAAACCGTGCTGGTTGTCGTTTATAAGCGTGTGTCTTTCTAGGTACTCCACCACTCTACTCTGATGATTTTCTCCATGACTTTGCATACTATACACGTGTGTGTGTGTGTGTGTGTGTGTGTGTGTGTGTGTGTGTGTGTGTGTGAGTGTTGCCTCACCTAGTTGTTGTTGCAGGTGTCGAGTCATAGCTCTGTGTGTGTGTGTAGTACTCACCTAATTGTACTCACTAATTGTGGTTGCAGGGGTCGAGACTCAGCTCCTGGCTCGCTGTCCGCTACTGAGTCTCCTCTCCCTGCTCCATGAGCTTTATCATACCTTGTCTTAAAACTATGTATGGTTCCCGCCTCCACTATATCGTTCGCTAGACTATTCCACTTCCTGACTACTCTATGGCTGAAGAAATGCTTCCTATATCCCTTTGACTCATCTGAGTCTTCAGCTTCCAGTTATTGCCCCCTTGTTTCTGTATTCCCTCTCTGGAACATCCTGTCACTATCTACCTTGTCGATTCCGCAGTATTTTGCATGTCGTTATCATGTCTCCTCTAACCCTTCTGTCCTCCAGTGTTGTTAGTTCTATTTCCCTCAACCTTTCTTCATATGGCATTCCCTTGAGCTGTGGAACTAGCCTTGTCGCAAACCTTGCACTTTCTCTAATTTCTTGACGTGCTTGACCAGGTGTGGGTTCCAGATTGGTGCTGCATACTCTAGTATGGTCCTGACGTACACGGTGTACAGTGTCTTGAACGATTCCTTGTTAAAGTAACTTAACGCTAATATTAGGTTTGCCAGTCGCCCCTATGCTGCCGCAGTTATCTGGTTGATGTGTGTTTCCTGAGACGTGCTTGGTGTTATACTCACCCAAGGTCTTCTCCTTTGATGAGGTTTGTAGCCTTTGTCCACCTAGCCTGTACTCTGTCAGCGGTCTTCTTTGCCCTTCTCCGATCTTCATGACTTTGCATTTGGTGGGATTAAATTCGGAAGCCAGTTGCTAGACCAGATGTCAAGCTTGTCCAGGTCTGTTTGAAGTCCTGCTTGGTCCTCATCCGATGTGATTCTCCTCATTAATTTCACATCATCTGCAAACAGAGACACTTCTGAGTCTATCCCATCCGTCATGTCATTCACATATACCAGAATAGCACTGGTCCTAGGACTGACCCTGCGGTACACCGCTCATCACAGAGCGCCCACTGTGATACCTCATCGCACCATGACCCGTTGTTGCCTCCCTGGAGGTATTCCTGATCCATTCAGGTACTTCCTGTTATACACGCTTGTTCTTCCACTTCTTTATTAATCTCATATGAGGAACTGTGTCAAGCCTTCCTGCAGTCCAGGAAAATGCAGTTAACCCACCCTTCTCTCTCTACCTTACCTCTGTTACTTTATCATAGAACTCAGGAGGTTTGTTACAGGATTTGCTTTCCCTGAATCCGTGCTGTCTGGCTGTTGATTATCCTGTTCTGCTCCAGGTGCTCCACAATTCTTTTCCCTGATGATTTTCTCCAAGACTTTGCACACTATACACGTAAGTGACATCGGTCTATAGTTTAGTGCCTCTTTTCTGTCTCCTTTTTTAAAGATGAGGACTACGTTGGCCTTTTTCCATACCTGAGTGTGTGTGTGTGTGTGTGTGTGTGTGTGTGTGTGTGTGTGTGTGTGTGTGTGTGTGTGTGTGTGTGTTGTGTGTGTGTTGTGTGTGTACTAGATTATTTAATCTACTCACAAAGACAGTAAATCTCACAGCTTATGGTCGACGGAGGTTTTACCCCCACCCCATCCTCAACACCCCAGACGTTGGTGCTTGTGCAGTCTCCCTCTCTCCTCCCCGCTTCCCCACCTGCCTCTCCCCACAATCCACGCAAACACCTGATCCACCCAGCCGCACTGCAGACACCTGGTCAAGTTCTCCAGCACTTCCACCACCACTACTACCACCATAACTACCACCATCACTACCACCACCACCACCACCAACACCCTACAGCCACCACTACCACCACCATTACCAACACCACCATTACACTACCACTACCACCACCACCACATCAATTCCTACAACCAATACTACCAATATAACAATGACCCTTTTCATTACTATCTATACTACAACCAAAACCTTCACAGGACATAAACACCGAAATGTATATATCTCAGCGTATATTTCCTGAGAATTTAATCCGAAAATAGGAATTAAAGTAAAATATTCCTTTATGGAGGTGCAGACTTAATAACCCTAATGTAGTCGATAGACTTTAAGCCCTGTTAACCAATCAGCAAAACTTTACTACCACCATCACTACAAGCACTGAGGTCAGTGGTCCAGGAAGCTGTGCTGTCTGTCTGTACTGTAGCTGAGTATTTTGGGAAATTTGGTTGGAGTGTCTAGTGTTACTTGCAGTCTGGCAACATGTGCAATTGAGTCGTGGGTAGTGAAGCGCAACATGTTAGTAAATGGGAATTTGTTAGGAGTCGTGAATGGAAAGTGGTATGCAATAAAGTAAGAACGATGAGGCTGCAGAAGGTTGAAGAGGTAAGGTGCGGTACCCCAGGACAGGTGAACGGTGGTCGACTAGGAGAAAACTACCGTTAATTATGACTCACGAAATCGTAATGACACGATTGCAAATAAATAGTACCACGGGTGGGGTTAGAACCCGTGATCATTTCTTGTTGGAGACTCAAAAATTGCACAGTTGGATCGAGCATTCTGTAACAGACAGGAAGGTGAGACACAGTGTGTTCTCACTGTGAAGGGGTTGGCAACATACTCAACTGGTGAGGTAATGGGAACTATTCCATTATCTGTCTTAGTGCTGATAGAAATGATATCATGAAATGCAGGAGATGGTTGCTGTCAGTCAAGTATACGACAGCTGTAAATTTAATTAGGTCATCGGGAAGGATTCCGAGCATATGTAACATTTTGCCTGGAAGAGGAGTGAACAGTGAATGGATATCTAGAACAACTGGAGTAAATTACGGCCTAAACAAGAACTTGAAATTCCATTCATTATCAATTGGGATAATTTCTATGGCAAACATGATACGTATGCAAGGGATGAGGTGCATCTCCCTGGGGCGTTGGTGATAGCATTAGTCAGCTCAGTTCAGGAGGAAGTTGCTGAATTGTATAAGACTTTAAACCGGGGTAGCCTAGAGCTCTCTCTCTCTCTCTAGGGGAAGGGTTCAAAAGAGGTGTAGCACTAGGGACGGAAGGAGCAGGAATTAAAACATTCCAAAACCCGATAGTTCATAAAATAGTTACTGATAAAAACAAAAGAATTGGTCTACAAATAAAGAGAAAAAGGGAAAGGCATTATTTACCTTAATGTTTACTATATCAGTAATCCTAGCACAGGAAATAAAGTAGACGAGCTAAAACTAATTGGAAGTGCACGAAAATAGTATTGCAATAACCGAGATATTGTTCAGTCTAAAAAATAGGGCCATGGCTGTTGCTGGATGCCACTGAGAGTCAGGAGAGGGAGCGCAGATACAGTATATGTGAGGGAAAAAATGTAAAGTGTTGCATCAGAAAAAATATAAAGGCTGAAGGAATGGAAGCGGAATCTATATAGCTGCAGTTTCTCGAAGGTCGTGAAAAACTAAACTTAGTTATGATCTTCAGATTTCCAAACCTAGATAGTGGACACGATAAACTGATATGTCACGAAACTGTTGAGAAATCTAGATATGAAAATGCAATTATGAAAAATTGAAATAATTTGACAGAAAAATCTAATCTAATGACTTTCTAGCAAATAACCTGCTTGATATGTTTCTGTCAAAACAATTTTTTTTATAAACAATCTCGAGGTTTATGAAGAACCTGGAGAAAACCATCACAAATCATTTAGTTTCAATATCTCATGGAATTACTTTAATAACGACAACAAAGTTAAGATCCCAGGCGTCCGTTCTGGAGTTAATATTTGGCTAAGAGATTACCTGGGTAGTTTAGTCTGTGATTATCAGATTAAAGTTGGCAGTGAGGGAGGCCGGGAGGACTCCCATCATGGTGCAAATATCAATTTTTTCACAGCATTGTACAAGCATATTGAGAAATTAGATCAAGTGTAAATGACGCTAAATGAATAAACAATAGAAAAGATTTACAAAGAGGAGAGTGTCGCCTTATAGAACAATATATTTCATTTAAGAGAAATCAAAATATGAAATAAGAAAAGCCAAAAAGATTATGAAACTAAAGTTTAGACGGAATTAATGGCCAATCCAAAGGGTTATTTAGGCATACAAGAATAAGATTAGAGAAAGACCCAAATGTAACTCAGGTCAGCTTACTATAATGACAAAGAAATGTGCGCAGTTTTTATCACTTATTTCATCTCTGTTTTTACACCCGATGATTAAAATAAAATTCCGGAATTCGTTAAATATATTATGTAAGATCGCTAGTGACATGTTTCTCAGACAAATGAATAGGGTTACGTCACTCCTATATACTGAGCACTAACCATATGTTTTCAAGGGTTTTGGGTTATAAAGTAATGTAAGGGGAACCTAAACTATTAGCAAGTCTGTTCAATAAATCACTACAAACAGGTATCATACAGTATAAATGGGAAATATATGCCATATCCATTGACAAAGCGAGAGATAAGTTATTAGTTTCAAATTACAGACCAATTAACTGAATTGTAGAAAAAAAGATGTAATCAAAACGTGCCAGCGGAGCTGGAAGCTGATTCAAAGATATATTATCACTGAATCTTAGTAATGCTTTACTAAGGGGCGCATTTGTCTTGCATATCGACTAACGTTTTTAACACCAAGATATTTGAAGCAGTAGGTCATGATAATGACCTACTGCCACATGAACTCTGACATGGTTCCACATATCACCACCATATCATGACTTACATGATATGTAAGTAATGGGGACCTGCTTGCAGTGGTGTTCCACAAGGGTCAGTACTGGGTATCTTGCTCTTCATAATCTACATAAACGACATAGATAAAGGAATAAATAGAAACATAAGCAAGTTTGCCGATGACACTAAACTAATCCATCAAACTATTTGTGATAAGGACAACGGAAAGCTACAGGATGATCTGAATAGCATGATGTTGTCGGGAGTCTGCTTGCCTGTCTGCTTATTAATAGTTATATGAGCAGAGTTATGCTAGTGGTGTCCCATCTTCAGTGTTTGTAGTTATAAATACTATGAAATGAGTTTGCACTGACTGTAGTACATTTTACCTCCTGCATTCCACTCCATCACTTTAGAAGTTTATTTAAGAATAATTTTCTGCCTTTTGTTACTTTTGTAATGATGATGATGTGGGTTGTGAATTAATTAAAATATCCGCAGAATATTTATGATATTATGAAGATGATTATGAAGGCTATGGTTGTAGTAGTTGTCGTTGTAGATGGTGGTAGTGTGAGTGGTGTAGTGGTAGTAGTGGTGGTAGTGGTAGTAGTGGTGGGTAGTGGTAGTAGTGGTGGTAGTGGTGGTAGTGGTGTATGGTGGTAGTGGTGTGTGGTGAGTGGTAGTGGTGGTAGTGGTGGTAGTGGTGGTAGTGGTAGTATGGTAGGTGGTGGTAGTGGTGTAGTGGTGGTAGTGGTAGTAGTGGTGGTAGTGAGTAGTAGTGGTAGTAGTGGTGGTAGTGGTAGTAGTGGTGGTAGTGGTAGTAGTGGTGGTAGTAGTAGTGTGGTAGTGGTGGTAGTGGTGGTAGTGGTAGTAGTGGTAGTAGTGGTAGTAGTGGTGGTAGGGTGAGTGTGGTAGTGGTAGTAGTGGTGTAGTGAGTAGGTGGTAGTGGTGGTAGTGGTAGTAGTGGTGGTAGTGGTGGTAGTGGTGGTAGTGTGGTGGTAGTGGTAGTAGTGGTAGTAGTGGTAGTAGTGGTGGTAGTGGTGGTAGTGGTAGTAGTGGGTAGTGGTGGTGAGTGGTAGTGGTGTAGTGTGGTAGTGGTGGTAGTGGTGGTAGTGGTGGTAGTGGTGGTAGTGGTGGTAGTGGTAGTAGTGGTAGTAGTGGTAGTAGTGGTGGTAGTGGTGGTAGTGGTAGTAGTGGTGGTAGTGGTAGTAGTGGTAGTAGTGGTGGTAGTGGTGGTAGTGGTAGTAGTGGTGGTAGTGGTGGTAGTGGTGGTAGTGGTAGTAGTGTTAGTAGTGGTGGTAGTGGTGGTAGTGGTGGTAGTGGTGGTAGTGGTAGTAGTGGTAGTAGTGGTGGTAGTGGTGGTAGTGGTAGTAGTGGTGGTAGTGGTAGTAGTGGTGGTAGTGGTGGTAGTGGTGGTAGTGGTGGTAGTGGTAGTAGTGGTAGTAGTGGTAGTAGTGGTGGTAGTGGTGGTAGTGGTAGTAGTGGTGGTAGTGGTAGTAGTGGTGGTGGTAGTGATAATGGTGGTGGTGGTGGTGTGATGGTGGTGGGGGTAGTGATGTTGGTGGAGATGGCAGTGTTGGTGGTGGTGGTGGTAGTAGTGGTGGTGGAGTTAGTGTTGGTGGAGTTAGTAGTGGTGGTAGTAGTGGTGGTAATAGTGGTGGTGGTAACTGCGACAACACTGACGTGCATGAAGGTTTGCATGTTGCTGATCATGCATGTTTCCATGTGTGAGTTTGTTTTTACCAGATTGTGTTTGTATGGGTTGATTCATAGTTCCTGGCCCCTCTTCTAAACTCTTAGCGATCTGTTTCACTGGTATTTGGCCTCCAAGGCTTTATCACATTTCTGGCCTCCAGTGATTTACATAACTCGTCTCCAGGGTCTTATATTTCTGGTCTCCTGGGCTGTATTGTATTTCTGGTCTCCAGGGTCTTATCATATTTCTGGCCTCCAGGGTCTTATCATATTTCTGCCCTCCATGGTCTTATCATATTTCTGGCCTCCAGGGTCTTATCATATTTCTGGCCTCCATGGACTTATCACATTTCTGGCCTCCAGGGTCTTATCATATTTCTAGCCTCAAGGGTCTTTTCATATTTCTGGCCTCCAGGGTCTTATCATATTTCTGGCCTCCACGGTCTTATCATATTTCTGGCCTCCACGGTCTTATCATATTTCTGGCCTCCACGGTCTTATCATATTTCTGGCCTCCACGGTCTTATCATATTTCTGGCCTCCACGGTCTTATCATATTTCTGGCCTCCACGGTCTTATCATATTTCTGGCCTCCACGGTCTTATCATATTTCTGGCCTCCAGGGTCTTATCATATTTCTGGCCTCCACGGTCTTATCATATTTCTGGCCTCCACGGTCTTATCATATTTCTGGCCTCCAGGGTCTTATCATATTTCTGGCCTCCAGGGTCTTATCATATTTATACATGGTCTTATCATATTTCTGGGCTCCAGGGTCTTATCTTATTTCTGGCTTCCATGGACTTATCATATTTCTGGCCTCCACGGTCTTATCATATTTCTGGCCTCCAGAGTCTTATCATATTTCTGGCCTCCACGGTCTTATCATATTTCTGGCCTCCACGGTCTTATCATATTTCTGGCCTCCAGGGTCTTATCATATTTCGGGCCTCCAGGGTCTTATCATATTTCTGGCCTCCAGGGTCTTATCATATTTCTGGCCTCTACGGTCTTATCATATTTCTGGCCTCAAGGGTCTTATCATATTTCTGGCCTCCACGGTCTTATCATATTTCTGGCCTCCAGGGTCTTATCATATTTCTGGCCTCCAAGGTCTTATCATATTTCTAGCCTACACGGTCTTATCATATTTCTGGCCTCCAGGGTCTTATCATATTTCCGGCCTCCAGGGTCTTATCATATTTCTGGCCTCCAGGGTCTTATCATATTTCTGGCCTCCAGGGTCTTATCATATTTCTGGCCTCCAGGGTCTTATCATATTTCTGGCCTCCAGGGTCTTATCATATTTCTGGCCTCCAGGGTCTTATCATATTTCTGGCCTACAGGGTCTTATCATATTTCTGGTCTCCAGGGTCTTATCATATTTCTGGCCTCCAGGGTCTTATCATATTTCTGGCCTCCAGGGTCTTATCATATTTCTGGCCTCCAGGGTCTTATCATATTTCTGGCCTCCAGGGTCTTATCATATTTCTGGCCTCCAGGGTCTTATCATATTTCTGGCCTCCAGGGTCTTATCATATTTCTGGCCTCCAGGGTCTTATCATATTTCTGGCCTCCATGGTCTTATCATATTTCTGGCCTCCATGGTCTTATCATATTTCTGGCCTCCAGGGTCTTATCATATTTCTGGCCTCCAGGGTCTTATCATATTTCTGGCCTCCATGGTCTTATCATATTTCTGGCCTCCATGGTCTTATCATATTTCTGGCCTCCAGTGCTTCCGCCGCACGTGCGCTCCCCAGTAGTTCCTAAGTTGTTTACACTCTCCCTCATCTTACTCACTTTATTTATCATCACGAGACTGGAGTATTTTCTAACATACCTGTGCGTTATCTTCCTTTTAGCTTCCTTAACGCTCCATCGCCCCTGTGCCTCGCATTTCAAATATTCTCCCCCTATTTGCATTGTTAGATTATATCTGAGTATCTGGTATGTCCTGATCACATGTAATGGTTGGTCCTTCTCTCTTCTGATGTCGTCACAGTCTTCTCTAATAGTTCAACCTCCTTTCTGAGACTAGTCTTTGGACCAGGTTTGGACTCCATGCTGGTGTTACGTACTCTATGCGAGGACTTTTATGACGTATGTCAGGTACAAAGTCGTCACTGAAAGTTTTAAGATTCGCTGATCTCACTTAGCTGTTGATGTTATGCAGTATATATGAACCTCTGGAGACGTCATGTTTACTCTCAATATCTTTCTCCTTCAGCGAAATTTGTAGTTTCTCGCCTCTCAAGATTTACTCTGTCTCTGATCACTCGTCGTCCTTCTTGATCTGTATTACCTGGCACTCACCTAGCTTGAATTCTAGTAGCTACTTGTCTGACCATCCTCGCAGCTTATGAAGGTCTGTCTATAGTTTGTCTCTACATCCATCATTATACTTCTTCCAACCTGCTTTCGTGTACCCTTTCTCTGCTTCTCGAACAGTCTATCCACACCATTAAATCTTTTGAGTATTTTGTATATCCTTATTATGTCTCTCCTGGCTCTTCTAATAATGTTTTCAGGTTCAGTTCCTTTAGCCTCTCATAACTCCTCCCCTCAGCTCTGGGACTAGTGTCTTTGTGTACCTCTGCACTTTCTCCCGTTTCTTATAATTTTTATCAAATGAGAGTTCCATGCCGTGTTGCATACTCATATATAAGGCCATGTACGTATGAAATGATATATATATATATATATATATATATATATATATATATATATATATATATATTTATATATATGTATATATATATGTATATATATATATATATGATATATATATATATATATATATATATATATATATATATATATATATATATATATATATATATATATATATATATATATATATATATATGCAAGAAAACCACTATGAAAAAATAGAAGAATTCCAAGCGCTTTCGTGACTACTCACATTATCAAGGAACTATAACAAGAAACATGACAAGAAGGGCTTATATAAGGGGCGAGACTACACCTCACAGTCACATCACACTAACAAAGACTACACCTCACAGTAGCGTAACATCTCACGACTCTGTGAAGAGGAACATAAGAAAGGACCTGAAACTCTTCCCAAGAATTAAGATTAGTCCAATTTATCATTAAATTCTTCCCAAATTTTATTAATTATAAATGAATCCAATTTATATAAACCAAAAGAAATATTCATATTATTTTCAAAACTGCTTTTTATGAAACATGATTCTATTATATTCCTCTCAACCATGGACTTGCTTGATACAACCTTCTCAGCATTTTGAAAATCAATTGGATGGTTAAAATCTCTCACATGAATAAATAGAGCATTAGAATCTTGTCCAGTTCTAATGCTATATTTATGTTGTTTTAATCTTAGTTCAAGACTTTTACCAGTTTGACCATAATAAACTTTATCGCATATTTTACAGGGAATCTTATAAGAACATAAGAACATAAGAAAGGAGGAACACTGCAGCAGGCCTGTTGGCCCATACTAGGCAGGTCCTTCACAATCCGTCCCACTAACAGAATATTTGCTCAACCCAATTTTCAATGCTACCCAAGAAATAAGCTTTGACAATTCTACCCACTCATGCGCGAGTCCCACTCAAATCCAACCCCTCTCACTCATGAATTTATCCAACCTAAATTTGAAACTACCCAAGGTCCTAGCTTCAATAACCCTACTAGACACATCTTTTAAAATAGCTAGGAATACTTTTTACAATCCAAAAAGGGACAACCAACCTTATTCAACCAAAAATATGTTGGTTCTCCCTTACCATGAAAACTTGGTTGATATGCCTTCCTTTCTTAAGAATTTTAATATCAAAGTTGTATTTAAAAATCTTGATACAGTAAAAAGACTTTTGATAAAAAATTCCCCCCCAAATGCTGACGGATGTGTCTATAAGATTCCCTGTAAAATATGCGATAAAGTTTATTACGGTCAAACTGGTAAAAGTCTTGAACTAAGATTAAAACAACATAAATATAGCATTAGAACTGGACAAGATTCTAATGCTCTATTTATTCATGTGAGAGATTTTAACCATCCAATTGATTTTCAAAATGCTGAGAAGGTTGTATCAAGCAAGTCCATGGTTGAGAGGAATATAATAGAATCCTGTTTCATTAAAAGCAGTTTTGAAAATAATATGAATATTTCTTTTGGTTTATATAAATTGGATTCATTTATAATTAATAAAATTTGGGAAGAATTTAATGATAAATTGGACTAATCTTAATTCTTGGGAAGAGTTTCAGGTCCTTTCTTATGTTCCTCTTCACAGAGTCGTGCGATGTTACGCTACTGTGAGGTGTAGTCTTTGTTAGTGTGATGTGACTGTGAGGTGTAGTCTCGCCCCTTATATAAGCCCTTCTTGTCATGTTTCTTGTTAGAGTTCCTTGATAATGTGAGTAGTCACGAAAGCGCTTGGAATTCTTCTATTTTTTCATAGTGGTTTTCTTGCATATTTTGATATCACCTGTTTACTGTGATCTTTTTGCATATATATATATATATATATATATATATATATATATATCGTGCCGATTAGGTAAAACTGGTCAATTAGCAAGAACTCATCTAAAATTAAGTCCTTTCTAAAATTTTCTCTTATACGTTTAGAGATATTTTTTTTTCATTTATGTAAATGTAAGAATTTATAATTTTGTACCAAGAGAAACTTTGAAAACCTACCTAACCTTATAACAACAAGCGCAATTTAATTTAAACAATGAAACATATTTTTTTCGTTATGTTCAGAATGATTTTTGCGAAATTATTGCATACACAAATTTTCGCTTGTCTTATATGGCAAGAAGAGCGTTGCTATTTAAGCCAAAATCGCAAGTTTTACCTAATCGGCACGACATATGTGGAGAAAATTCTCCAAAGGGGGGGTATGCACCCTTACTACCCTTGGTAAGGGCCCTCACCCTTTCCACCCTTAGGAAAGGGCCAGAGGAGGCGCGTCTGGCTGCATAAACAATTTAATTCAAGCCAGATGTACTGTCAACAGTGTGTCACGAATTGTGCTGACCACAGCACCACGAGGCACCTAGTGGCACCACATGGCTGCACGAGGCACGAGCCACAAGGCAGCATGAGGGGCAGATTGAATTTGGCCACCGCAAGAACGGGTCATACGACTCTAGGGGTCATGCGGCGCGAGGCGACGTAAATCAACATAGACATTACTCGTTCGCGTCCGTTATATCATTTAATCTCCACTAACGTCGGGAAATAAGATAAGAACTCTGTTCCAGCGCGTTTAGTGAATAACATCAACATTGCAGTATATTCAGAAGTGTGCGCAGCTTCAGACTGCAAAAAGGAGAAACGTAGAGACAATCGCAAGTGAACTCCATCGAAACAAGACGGTGATTCTTCAGCGGCATTCTACAATCAAGACAGCATTTCCGCCGTATATGGTAGAGCCAACACCATCGCTCAAAGTTACACGAGCAAGGTAAGAATTTGATGTTCTGGTCATATGGGGGACTGCGCAGTTCTTGTAGTCAAGAACATTCAAATTTTTACCTATGGACGGCGGTTATGCGTGGACTTTTTAGTCCAGAACAGTGAGTAAAACGCCTTTCAGTCCATCTAAGACTGAAATATGGACATACGCTCCTTTGGGGCAATATATTATAATAAACCACGTGTATTTATTCCATACAGCCCTGTGGAGAGTGTGGCAATATATGGATCCCCTGAGAAGGTGTTGGGGAAGGCTGCGACATCTTGGATTCATCAAGAAGATAAGTAACATACAGTCCACGTTATCGTAGGAGCCCATCCTCCACATACTGATCCTTGCGAACCGGAGGTTTGTTCATTACGAACCGGAAGTTTTGGTCATTACGAATCGAACGTTGATCGTATTCGAACCAGGAAAGTGGCCACATGGTGGTCCAAAGATTTATACTTCAGTGTATAAATGTCTACGATCCAAGGTCCTTCGAGAAAAGCTGTAAAACTATTGTTTTTACAAAAGAAACCAGAATATATGGGTCCCTACTCTCAATCAAAGAGTATGGGAAGCTCTCGCGAGGTATAGAAAACGCGAGCCGGCAGGCGCTCACCCGACACCCAAGAAGAAAACGGTAGTTGGGTCACCCAAGGTTGGGGGACAGTTCTTCTGGGGGGCCACTCCCCCACTACCCCACTCACCCACGCGGGAGCAACACTTCAATTTCTGCTTAAGTCAGCGAGAAGCAGATTGACTGGCACATGGCTGGTCTGTGAATGTGTATAGTATAAACAGTTTATATATACACACAGTGTTTATAATGTTTATATACACAAATTAAGAGAAGAAACTGTGTATTATGTTGTCTCTTATATAATATAGGAAGTGATATTAAGTTTAAACTTTCATATTAATTAACATTGTAACAGTGACATATGTATGTATATAAACATTGAATATATATGTGTAATGTGTATACAGTAATATTTCATGTGTGAAGTGACGTCAGTGCTGAGACTCAGTTTAGCTGAGACAGCAATTCAGGACATAAACAAACCTTCGTGTTGTTTCGTCCATATGTACTCTGCACCTCAAGGTCACTGACCTTGAAAGACACGGTTAGTGGGTCAGCAGTGTGCTGACGCAGTCAAAACAAACTCAGCTGGAGTTTTTAAACACTCTAAGTGTGCTGTTAGTCATTATACTAGCAAAATGTCGTCATTAACCACAAAATTCAGCACGTTACAGACGAAAATTACTCAATTGGAGCAATTAATTTCAGTCTGTATAGGTTTAACCCAAGACACAAATATAGACTATGATCAGTTGGAAATTAAATCTCAATTATTTGATAAACGTCTGGAAATCATTAATTCAGGCTATGAGAATTATGAAAGGGAATTTCTAGATACAAACCCGACAGAAGAAGAAATTAAAAGTGTCTTGGATGCCTTTAGTGGACAACAATTAAGGTGGACAGGAATACAGGCTATCTGCCGCAAAACTTTGTCACAGAGACCTACAGCCAGTGGTCAGCAGACACCTGTCCCCACACCTGCGACACCTGTCACACCTGGTGTTACCTTACCAACTCTTCCCAAATTGGCTATGCCTATTTTTGAAGGTAATGATTATGAAGAGTTCATTAGTGGATTTAATTCTTTAGTGAATTCACGTACTGACATAGATGAGATAGCTAAGTTCAATTATCTCAGATATCTCGTGAAAGGTGAACCCTATGAACTGATTAAATCATTTCCGGTGGTCAAAGGCAATTATGCTCTAGCCTTACGTGTTTTAGCAGATAATTATCTTGATGCTGACAAAGCCAGGGTTAGACATGCAGTCTTAATATCAAGCTTGAAACCACCCAAACATTGTCTTTCAGACTTACAGTCATTTAGAATCACATTAGACAATAGTCTTAGAACTCTAGGAGTTAAATATGACCTAAGGCAATGTGATTGGTTTATCAGTGGTATTATACAAGATAAACTGTCAACACAAACCATTGAACGTTTAAATATTATGTTCAATAAACGCTATTTCACTTGTGAAGAAATTAGCAATGGTTTACAAACAATAGTCTCATGCATGCAAGCAACGAGACAAGATGAGAAATCCACCAATCCTGTTGTGGATAATAAACCTTCAACTCAGTACAAGAAGAGTGTACCTACTCCCACTAAACCACATAATGGGAAATCCCATGTAGGCACTTATCAAGCTGTGAACACAACAGACAGTAAACAGACTGTCACACATAAACGTACTCCAAAATGTGTACTTTGTGATGGAACACATTGGGCACAGTATTGCATTCAATACACAACAATGGAGGCACGGAAACAACGTGTTCAACAGCTGAAAAGGTGCATTAAGTGTTTAGGTGAACACAAGGGAGGTAAATGCTCACTGAAGAAGTGTTTTAAATGCAAGGGAATGCATCATACAGCATTATGCCCAAGCACTTATGCTGAACAACCGACTTCCACAGAGTCAGGAAGTCAACAAACAGCAGCATTAAATGTGAGAGATAAGTCTAAATCGACTGCTCTCCCAATAGCTCGAGTAGAGTTATCACATAAATTACACAAAACCAATGTGCTAACACTATTTGATCAAGGATCACAAAGGTCTTTTATAAGACGAACAGTGTTGCAAAAACTGAATAAGCAACCCCATGCCAAAATACAGTTAGAAATAGCTGGATTTTTCCAAAGTTCTGGTAAGCAGAAATATGACCTAGCCAGATTCACTGTTGGTCTAGGAAACAGGAAAAAGACAGTAGAAGATGTGGTAGTCGATGATTTGCCTAAGTCAGTGCAGATCCGGGGAATAAGAGATACAGTTGCAGCACTGAAGGCGGCCAAGGTCAAGTTAGCCTGTCCTGACATACAGACGGACACAATTAGTCCAATTGATTTAATCATTGGAAGTGATTACTATCACTGTTTTGTGGAAAATATAGTAAGTAAACATGATGTTCACTTGCTGAAAACAGCTGGAGGCCATATGATATGCGGTCCAATTCCCTCTCAAAGCGGGAAAGAAGCTGAAATTGATTCAGTAGAAAATGTACTAGTTACAAGAATAACGGCTGATCATGTACCACAGCAAAAATTATCATTACTGGAAGAAATGAATGAACCAGTTGATAAGTTGTGGGATTTAGATGCGATAGGCATAGATGTAAATAAACCAAGCCCACAGGAGTCTGAGACTTATAACCAATATTTGGACACTGTCAAATATGAAGATGGACAGTATTGGGTTAGGTTACCATGGAAATTAAATCCACCACATCTACCTAGCAATTATCGCATGGCTTTCGGACAAATGAAAGCACAAATACATGAGCTCAGGAAGAATCCAGAGCTGCTGACTGTCTATGATAATATCATACAAGAACAGTTAGACAATAAATTCATTGAGGAAATAGTCGAAGATAAGTTGAAGACAAATGCTCATTATCTACCGCACCACGGAGTCAGGAAAAATTCTGAAACCACTCCACTACGTGTTGTATACAATTGCAGCGCACGTGCAAATAAAGATGTAGCAAGCCTTAATGACTGTCTGATGACCGGACCCTCACTAACTGAGAAGCTTGGAGACGTGCTTATGAAATTTCGCTCAAATTCATATGCCTACACGGCTGATATTTCCAAAGCTTTCTTAAGAGTAGGACTACAAGAAATAGATAGAGATTATACTCGGTTCTTGTGGCCAGAAAATCCACATGATCCTCAAAGTCCTGTGAAAACTTATCGTTTCAAGTCAGTATTATTTGGTGCAACATCCTCTCCATTCTTACTAGAAGCTACTCTTAATACACATTTGAAGAAATCTGAAAGTCCCTTCAAAGAAATCTTAAAGAAAAGTTTCTATGTGAACAATCTTCAAGGTACTGTGAATAAAGAGGAGGATTTGAAATCCTTATACAGAGAAGCTAACAAGGAGATGAAAGAAGCAAATATGCCTCTAAGGATGTGGAATACTAATTCAAATCAATTAAGGGAACTTATCAAAGAAGATTTCCCTGAAGCTGAAATTCCTGAATGCAACAACATGCTTGGACTTAATTGGAACACACAGGAAGACACTTTGAGTCTCAAAAGGATAACCAATAAATCAAACAGTACACTCACTAAACGTAGTTTACTGTCAGAGGTATCACAATGTTTTGATCCTCTAGGACTCGTCTCACCAATTACCATAAAAGGTAAAATGCTTGTGCAAGAAGCATGGAAGCTCAAAATAGGTTGGGATGAGAACTTGCCTCAAGAAATGAGTCAAGAATGGGATGAAATATCCAAGGAGTTTAAACAACTTCATCAAATTAAATTTCCCAGACAAATAGGTCAAGAGGAAACAAGTACACATTACATGTGTTCTGTGATGCGTCAACCAGAGGTTATGGCGCTGTAGCTTACATGAGTAACGCTGAAGGAAGTACTTTAATTACTTCAAAGGCCAGGGTTGCACCCTTGAAGGTCAGAACAGTACCACAATTGGAACTGACAGCACTCTATGTAGGTACAAAATTAGCTGTCTATCTCAACAAAGTACTTGATCATCTCACTATTGAAAAAACTGTGATCTGGAGTGACAATGAAGCAGTTCTCCAGTGGTTAAGAAATAATAAGAGTAAGTTGGTCTATGTACAGAATAGAGTAGCAGAAATAAGAGAGATGCAGAGAGACTATGTCTTTCTCCACGTCTCTACACAAGAGAATCCAGCTGACATGTTGTCACGTGGTGTCCCACTCAAGAACTTTGTGGATAATAAATTATGGCTCCACGGACCTAACTGGCTCTCTAGTGAAAATAACTGGCCACAGCAAAAAGCTTACATTATGCCAGAAGAAACAGTTTGCTTGAACACAGCAGAAATAATCTGTTTAAATACTACAGACACAAAAGAAATAGTCATTGATGGATCTAAATACTCATCTTTGGGTAAACTCTTAAGAGTTACAGCTCTTGTCTTTAAATTCATTAAAGTTATAAAACCTAATTATGAATTACTAGAACCCATTAAATACTGGATAAAGTTAATACAGAAAGATGTTTTCTCTACAGAGTATAAATTTCTGGAAACTCAGGATAAATCCCCAAAGAAACCTGATATGATTAATTCTTTAGGACTTTATCTCGACTCAGAAAAAATTATAAGATGTCGAGGAAGAATTCATAATTCTTCACTACCTAAGGAAACAATATATCCAGTATTGATCCCCAAGAATCATTGGCTAACAAGACTGATTATTCAGAATGCCCACAGTAACGTGTTACATGGTGGTGTAGCTGACACTCTTTGTCATATACGTCAGTCCTACTGGATACCTCAAGGTCGACAAAGTGTGAAGAAACAAATCAGGGACTGTATTACTTTTCGTCATTATGATATGCGAGTATGTCAGTATCCAGGTCCACCTCCATACCCTTCTGAAAGAGTATGTCATGTCACTCCATTTGAAGTGACAGGTGTAGATTACACTGGACCAATAATTTTAACTAAAACAGTTGACAAAGTTCCTATCAAGGTGTACATCTGTTTGTTCACCTGTGCTACAACTAGAGCAGTACATCTAGAAGTAGCCACTGATATGTCTGCTGAAACCTTTATCAAATTATTTAGAAGGTTTGCAGCCAGAAGGGCATGTCCCAGGCTGATGATATCAGACAATGCAACGAATTTTGTTGCAGGTGCTGCTTACATAAACAAGATTTTTGAGCAGCCTGAAGTACAACAGATGCTGAATCAACGCAATTGTCGTTGGAGATTCATTCCTCCTAAATCCCCATGGCAAGGCGGATTTTACGAAAGAATGATAGGCATTGTGAAACGTTGTTTAAGGAAGACTCTTCATCGTCAGAGAATCGACTTAGAAGAATTTCGTACAGTCGTAACTGAAATAAAAAATAGAGTCAACAACAGACCTTTAACGTATGTTACTGATGATCTGGACAATTTAGAAGTGTTAAGTCCATCTCATTTACTACATGGCAGAAGGCTCGAACCTGTTCCTCCCATGAATGATAAAGCAATCATAGAGGATCCTACACATTTCGAACCTAAACAACTCAGACGTAAATTCAAACACCTTAATAAAGTGATTGAACGTTGGGAGAAAATTTGGCGAGAAGACTATCTCACCTCATTGAGAGAACATTTCTATGGAGCTGGTGTTCCAGAAAATTATAAGTCCTTAAGACCTGGTGACATAGTGATTATTAACAATGATGGTCCGAGGTCCCATTGGCCTCTTGGAAAAATTGTGACCATATATCCTGATGCAAATGGAATCATCAGGACAGTTGATGTTTTGAGTAAAGGTGTAGTGAATAAGCGGACCATAGATAAATTAGTGCCGTTAGAATTACACAGTGTTGAAAACAAAAATAAAATTAGTGATTCTCCAGAAACCACACAGACTGAAGCTGTTCAGAAAAGACAAGCAGCAGTGATGGCGAGTGAGAAAATCAAATTAATGTTAAGCGATGAGTAGTTCACTTTCAGTGAATTTCTCGCTGCCCCCCAGTGTGGAGAAAATTCTCCAAAGGGGGTATGCGCCCTACTACCCTTGGTAGGGCCCTCACCCTTCCACCCTTAGGAAAGGGCCAGAGGAGGCGCGTCTGGCTGCATAAACAATTTAATTCAAGCCAGATGTACTGTCAACAGTGTGTCACGAATTGTGCTGACCACAGCACCACGAGGCACCTCGTGGCACCACATGGCTGCACGAGGCACGAGCCACAAGGCAGCATGAGGGGCAGATTGAATTTGGCCACCGCAAGAACGGGTCATACGACTCTAGGGGTCATGCGGCGCGAGGCGACGTAAATCAACATAGACATTACTCGTTCGCGTCCGTTATATCATTTAATCTCCACTAACGTCAGGAAATAAGATAAGAACTCTGTTCCAGCGCGTTTAGTGAATAACATCAACATTGCAGTATATTCAGATGTGTGCGCAGCTTCAGACTGCAAAAAGGAGAAACGTAGAGACAATCGCAAGTGAACTCCATCGAAACAAGACGGTGATTCTTCAGCGGCATTCTACAATCAAGACAGCATTTCCGCCGTATATGGTGGAGCCAACACCATCGCTCAAAGTTACACGAGCAAGGTAAGAATTTGATGTTCTGGTTAAACAGGGGACTGCGCAGTTCTTGTAGTCAAGAACATTCAAATTTTTACCTAGGGACGGCGGTTATGCGTGGACTTTTAAGTCCAAAACAGTGAGTAAAACGCCTTTCAGTCCATCTAAGACTGAAATATGGACATACGCTCCTTTGGGGCAATATATTATAATAAACAACGTGTATTTATTCCATACAGCCCTGTGGAGAGTGTGGCAATATATGGATCCCCTGAGAAGGTGTTGGGGAAGGCTGCGACATCTTGGATTCATCAAGAAGATAAGTAACATACAGTCCACGTTATCGTAGGAGCCCATCCTCCACAACATATATATATGTACTCACCTAGTTGTGGTTGCAGAGGTCGAGTCATAGCTCCTGGCCCCGCCTCTTCGCTGTCCGCTACTGGGTCTCTGCTCTCCCTGCTCCATGAGCTTTATCATACCTCGTCTTAAAACTATGTATGGTTCCTGCCTCCACTATATCGTTCGCTAGACTATTCCCCTTCCTGACTACTCTATGGCTGAAGAAATGCTTCCTAACATCCCTTTGACTCATCTGAGTCTTCAGCTTCCAGTTGTGCCCCCTTGTTTCTGTGTTCCCTCTCTTGAACATTCTGTCACTATCCACCTTGTCGATTCCCTGCAGTATTTTGTATGTCGTTATCATGTCTCCTCTAACCCTTCTGTCCTCCAGTGTTGTGTGTGTGTGTGTGTGTGTGTGTGTGTGTGTGTGTGTGTGAGTAAGTTTGCCATGTTTGCTTCAATCAACAAATATCATCATGGGAACACGTACATTCCAAGTTCAACACAGAGTGGCTGCCATCATTGCAATTTCCATCTTGATCATTGTCAATGTCTCACGTGAGTAATGCCTCTGAAAACGACATTTCAACATTTAATTCATTAAACCTCCTCGATAACCATCTCATATCTCTAGTAGTAAGTACATCGCAAACTATTAATGTATTATGCTTATAAAATATTCACATCAATTGTTTCATATATATTAAAGAATACATTTTTCAAAGTATTCCTCGATCAAACATTCAGTGTCATATATTGCCTTACAAATATTCCGACTCATTAACATTTCCTCTATTATTTTTCTATTGACTAAACATTCCAGTTACGAAATAATTTATTAGCATTAATCATTACCTCTCATTCTCCTCTGCCTGTACAACATTCTATTCAATAAACATTCCACTTAGTTAAATATTTTCTTGGACTAAGCATTATCTTCATCAAATATTACCACCATAAATCTACCTAATATTTCCCTACACTGGATATTACTTCTCTTACGAACAAGGTGAGTTAAGAAACTGCACACTCTTAAAATACTCGTCTGTTTCGCCTCCCTTCATATAAAACTATTGATCAATAACAACACCGACTAGCAGGAGTCGAACCCATGCTGCTTTGGCCCCCTCGTGGTGAACGAAAACACATGACGCTTGTGTTTTCGCTCACCACAGGCGAGCAAAGCGGCATGGGTCGATCTGTATCTGTTGTTTAATCAATACCACTCGTTCGTGGGTATAATAATATAAAAGTATATTACAAATATTATTATGGAGGGGCGACTTGCACAACCCATCCACAAATCTTACTTCAGAACCTTCAGTATTGGCTTCAGTGTGGGTATCCGTATTGCGCATCGTTGAAAACTACCTATGTACCTGTCGCTGTGTGATCAGAGATAGGTATCCCCCTTTAAACCCATAAGCCCAACCCGTCTACTTCACTGCCGTAACAGGAATAACACAGTGTGCTGCACAAGAGTCGCCCAAATACATCTGGTACACTGGATAACACACTGGCCTGTTAGTTTTAGGACTGGTTTACTGTTAGTTTTAGGACTGGTTTACTGTTAGTTTTAGAACTGGTTTACTGTTAGTTTTATGACTGGTTTACTGTTAGTTTTAGGACTGGTTTACTGTTAGTTTTAGGACTGGTTTACTGTTAGTTTTAGGACTGGTTTACTGTTAGTTTTAGGACTGGTTTACTGTTAGTTTTAGGACTGGTTTACTGTTAGTTTTAAGACTGGTTTACTGTTAGTTTTGGGACTGGTTTGCTGTTAGTTTTAGAACTGGTTTACTGTTAGTTTTAGGACTGGTTTACTGTTAGTTTTAGGACTGGTTTACCGTTAGTTTTAGGACTGGTTTACCATAGGTTAAACCCCTTTTCGGTGAGTTGTTCAAGTCATTACAATTTCATAAGTGACTTATTTATTTTGTTAGTAAATATGCAAATTTATTGATACATAGACTAAACCCAAACGGTATCATCCGTTTCTTAAGTATCAGCCATTAAAGACTAAGGCCATTCAGATGACACATTGTCAAATTATTTTAAAGAAAATAAAATCACTCTGTTTTAAAAAGAAAGTTAGAAAATTAACCCTACTCACTCCCAAAAATAATAAAATATGATATACTATTCCTGAAACATCAAAACATGCTTTCTCAAGTTTTATTTTTCATCACGTCGGCCGTCTCCCACCGAGGCAGGTGACCCAAAAAGAAAGGAAAACCCAAAAAGAAAGAAAAAACTTTCATCATCATTCAACACTTTCACCATCACTCATACATAATCACTGTCTCTGCAGAGGCGCTCAGATACGACAGTTTAGACGTCTCTCCAAAATGCCAATATCCCAAACCCCTCCTTTAAAGTGCAGGCTAACCGGTTTCCTTGAATCCCTTCACTAAATATTACCATGCTCACAACCAAACAGCTCGTCAGGTCCTAAAAACCATTCGTCTCCATTCACTCATATCTAACACGCTCACGCACACTTGCTGGAAGTCCAAGCCCCTCGCCCACAAACCCTCCTTTACGTCCTCCCTCCATCCTTTTCAAGGACGACCCCTACCCCGCCTTCCTTCCTCTACAGATTTATACGCTCTCCAACTCATTCTATGTTCCAAACCACCTCAACAACCCCTCTTCAGCCCTCTGACTAATACTTTTAGTAACTCCACACCTTCTCTAATTTCCACACTACAATTCTCTGCATAATATTTACACCACACATTGCCCTTAAACAGGACATCTCCACTGCCTCCAGCCTCCTCTTCGCTGCACCATTTACAACCCAAGCTTCACACCCATATAAGAGTGTTGGTACAACTATACTCACGTACATTCCCTTCTTTGCCTCCATGGATAACATTTTTTTAATTCCACAGATACCTCAACGCACCACTCACCATTTTTATTCATCAATTCTATGGTTAACCTCATCCTTCATAAACCCATCCGCTGACACGTCAACTCCCAAATATCTGAAAACATTCACTTCTTCCATACTCCCTCTCTCCAATGTGATATCCAATTTTTCTTTATCTAAATCGTTTGATACCCTCATCACCTTACTATTATCTATGTTCACTTCCATCTTTCTACCTTTACACACCCTCCCAAACTCGTCCACCAACCTTTGCAACTTTTCATTAGAATCTCCCAAAAGTATAGTATCATCAGCAAAAAGTAACTGTGTCAACTCCCATTTTGTATTTGATTCCCCATAATTTAATCCCAACACCCTAGCATTTACTTCTTTTACAACTCCATTTAGAAATATGTTAAACAACCATTGTGACATCACACATCCCTGTCTAAGACCTACTTTTACTGGGAAGTAATCTCCCTCTCTCCTACACATCTAACCTGAGCCTCACTATCCTCATAAAAACTCTTTACAGCATTTAGTAACAAACAACCTATTCCATACACTTGCAACATTTGCCACATTGCTCCCCTATCCACTCTATCATATGCCTTTTGTAAAACCATAAATGCAATGAAAACTTCCCTACCTTTAACTAAATACTGTTCACATATATGCTTCAATGTAAACACTTGATCTACACATTCCCTACGCATTCTAAAGCCTCCTTGCTCATCAATAATAACCCTACCATACACTTTACCTGGTATACTCAGTAAACTTATTCCCCTATAATTTTTACAATCTCTTTTGTCACCCTTCCCTTTATATAAAGGAACTATACATGCTCTCTGCGAATCCCTAGGTACCTTCCCTCTTTCATACATTAATTAAACAAAATACAAACTACTCCAACACTATATCTCCCCCAGTTATTAACATTTCTGTCATGATCCCGTCAGTTACAGCTGCTTTACCCCCTTTCATTCTACGTAATGCTTCACGCATCTCCCCCACACTCACATCCTGCTCTTCTTCACTCCTAAAAGATGTTATACCTCCCTGGCCAGTGCATGAAATTACCGCCTCCCTTTCTTCATCGACATTTAAAAGTTCCTCAAAATATTCCCACCATCTTCCCAATACCTCCAGCTCCCCATCTACTAACTCCCTACTCTGTTTTTAACTGACAAATCCATTCGTTCCCTAGGCTTTCTTAACCTGTTTATCTCACTTCAAATTCTTAAGTTATCACACAGAAATCAACACCAGGAATATTTTTATAAAATTTATCTGCTCATCCCAAATGTTCCATGAATTATGTCCTGGTTATGGTTCATCACCTTGGAAAATTTACAGCCGATTTACAAAAGTTTTCTTAAGTCATAAACAAAGCCTTGGAAGAAGAACTAAGTGTGCCAACGTATACAAGGGCTCTGCAGTACCGCTGCATCAGTTGTCAGTATTTCTCGAATTTTAAGTTATATTTCAAATTCACTGCAATACTTTACTTAAAAAATGGATTTTTGTTTATTTGACCAAAAAAATGGAATTTGCGTACATGCTGTGAGCTGCCAGATGAGAACTGCTGAGAGGCTGATATAAAACTTTGGAGATCGGCACCAATACACTCCAGTAACAATCCACAACTTTTCTAAGTTATATACGACAACACTGAATATATCAAACTGGTCAGATGAGGGATTAGCAAATTATGGCATGAAGACCAATAGTTATCTTGGAGTATGAAGATAAGTACAACTTGTAAAGTTGTACTTAATTTCATATTCTAAGATCATTTAAAAATATATCAAATTAGGATACACCAGCATAAAGGGTTTGAAGCCAATCAGAAGAGGAATTCTCCAGTTAAAGCATAAAAACCATTTTTTTAAATAAAATTAGCAAATTGAAATTTAAGAACCTGACATCAAGGTAAACCATCTTTACTAGCAAAGTCGTGGTTGAGCGCTTCTTTTTATTATAATAATAATCCAGCAAAATCGTCTACTGCTAAAAGTTTGAAGATGATCAGAAGAAGCATAGTTAAGTTATCTAACGGGAAAAATACCAACAATCTTAAAAACAAAATTAGGAAACTGGCACATATACTCTAAAAACAGTTTCACACTAGTGGAACTCCTCTCTCTCTCTCTCTCTCTCTCCTCTCTCTCTCTCTCTCTCTCTCTCTCTCTCTCTCTCTCTCTCCATCAGCAATGCGAGAATTACATATCACCAAAGCCAACTCTGACCCAAAGTTGATATACAGACACATTAGGAGAAAA